>MJUU01045294.1:31308-65221 GCA_002080025.1 Modiolus philippinarum
TGTGACAGCAAACCGGGTTTTCTTTTACATGGACAGTATATCACATGGGTTGACCCTGAATATCTGAAATGTACTTATAATTTTCAATGTTAAACCTTCCACCAAAGTAGCCTATTTCTGAAAGTTCAGGAACTTAGATTTTAATCAAAAAGGAAAATAAAAGTACTGTGCACACCCCTGATACAGGTTCAAATGATCTGCATTATAAAAACTCTCTGTCTCAAATACTGTAGGAGATTTGCTCCGGACAAAGGGGGCACCCTATTGTTAAAATTTGACGTAAAAATGACTAAGTTCAACAACTGATATTTTTGACATAAATTATCAAAAATCAAAATCAAAATACCATGCACACCTTTGGAATATGAATTGATCTGCAAAATAAAAACTTCCTGTCTCAAATACTGTAGGAGATTTGCTCCGGACAAAGGGGGTACTCTATTGTCAAAAATTTGACGTAAAAATGACTAAGTTCAACAACTGATATTTTTGACATAAAATATCAAGAATCAAAGTACCATGCACACCTTTGCTATATGTACAATTGATCTGCAAAATAAAAACTTCCTGTCTCAAATACTGTAGGAGATTTGCTCCGGAGATATTTTCTGAGATTACCCCCTTCCGGGACACGTTCATCTCGGTAACGTACATGCCACCTGAATCTTGCGTAAATGCCATGTGAAATATGTTGCCATACTGAGGGAACACATCGAAAGAAACCCCATCAAAATCCAATAATTAATAAGAGATTCTACAGCAAAATATCTTTAAACACCCAATTTAACCTTTATGGCACGTTTATCAAAAACATCAAAACCAATCTAAGCCCTCCCTTTATGCCAAGAAACATTGTGTTAAAATTTCTTTCGGGTTGACCAACTGGAACTCAAGTTATTGGATTAAAAATAAAAGTGTCTACAGACGACGATAACGGCAGCGCTAAACAATTATACGACTTCAAATTTTGCGATCGTCTAAAAAAAACTTTTCACAAGAATTCCTATGAAAATATTCTGTCAAGACGAAAACAAAATTATAATAAAATAAAATTCACCCATTGTTTTCAAAAATCATTAGCGTTACAGGGATTTGAAAACAGATTCTCAGGAGGAAAACAATGAAAAAATGCATTCGAACAGCTTTAGTTCACAATATCTACCATTTGAATTATTTCTTTGATGAAGTGTCAAAGTCCAAAAATTCCTTGTAGAAGGAAAAAATAAAAAGTTAAAATCAAATTTTCTCTCTTTCAAAGTGTTGGACAATAATTATATTCCTTCGTGCATCTGTCCATATAGTTCCCTACCGTTGTTAAAAGTTTCATCAAAAGACTCCCCGTAGTTTAAAAGGAGTTGCGATTACGTAGTATTTTGTGCAGACGGAATCAATGAAAAGTCGAGGTCAAATTATCTCCCTTTCCTGGCTTCCAACAATGGTTTTATTCCTTCATGTACATCTCCATATATTATTCTTCCTTTATGTAAAGTACAATCAAAACCCTCCGGGTGGTTAACAGGAGTGGCGCTTACAAGGTTTTCTGTGCAGACGGAATCCATGAAACACAAAGTCGAATTAACTCCCTTTCCAAGTTTCAGACAATAATCTTATTCCCTCATGCACATCTTCATATATTGTCCTTTCTTTTTGTAAAATGTCATCAATATCTTTTCAGTGGTTTAAGAGGAGTTGCGCTTACACGAAGTGTGGACAGATAGACAGGCACGGGGATTCCTACATACCCCCTTAACTTAGTTTGCGTCGTTAGATATGAAAATCTGTACCTACATTTTTGTTTACCTATATTTAAAGAGTTATTAAAAGGCATTATGAAAGCTTCATGGTTGTCCTCCAAATTAACTGTGACCTGCTTTGATTGATGAAAAAATGGCATAACTTAATAAAATACTTATTGAAAGTAAGTACTGGATTCATTGGGTGTACTTTTAAACACACCAACACAATCATAAAATGTATATTGGTTTGTTCAAACTAAAATTTAACTAGCGTAAATATTATAAACAAATGCATAATATTTCTTCCTTTGTCTACCATATAAGTAGTTACTAAACCAACTGTGTAAGTTTCCAGTAATACCATACTGTTGTAATTTAAAGAGTAAACCCCTGTGTCATACCCTATCAAAGGCCTTACTGATATCACAAAACACTACTTTTATTTCTTCCCACTATCCAAAGCCCTCCCGAATTCATTTGAAATATCAATTAATTGATTAATAGCCGAATCCCCATTTGTGAAGCCTGACTGGTGTGGAGTGACGATATATATATATAGCCTAAACAGCTCCTTACTTCAAGGGCAGGTTCTAATCTCTCTGGCCTTTGACTAAGTCTAATTTTTAAAACACTAAACAACTCCAACCATTTTAAATAAACCAGAGGACGAACTTTAACTTGATCTTGGGAAATTAAAAAAATATATATCTTCAGCAAAATATGGAAAAAAATTGTCTTCATTTGACTCCTTTTAGCCTCTTATTTTTCAAAAACAGAAAGAGCTGCCTCAAATCCATCAACATGGTAGAACTGTGCCATTTCATAAGCAATCAAATAAAACAAACCAAAACTTCATATGACCAAAAAAAAACCAAACAACAAATAGTATACAAAATATGTAAAAAAATGTCAAAAACAAAAATGGCCCATTTTGGCCCTTTATTCTGAGTTTGGTTGTAAAGAATATAGAAACATGATAAAGATCTATCCACTAGATCAAAAGTTATGTTGTCAAATTTATGGACCTTTTTTCTTTTTTGTCGAATTGAATACAAAGTTCTCAGTTGCATCTGCAAATAAATAATAAACTGCATGGAATACAGTCAGAAGTCGGTAAACAAGTCAGTTCCTGCGGTAAAAACCGTAGGGAACAGGTAGTGTTGACCCGATGTCGTATTGGACATACTAGAACAACACATAGTTTTATCCTCAACAGTGATGATCGACCTGAGTGTATTCCATGCAATTGTCCTTATACAATTCAACATGTTTTAATTGAATGTGTAGATGTTGCCGATATCAGGCGTGATTTTTATTCTGCTGATTGTCTTAAAGACCTATTTACAAACGTCGCTGGCGACAAAATCGTTCAATTTTTAAAAGCAATCAATTTATTTAGTAAGATTTAAATGGATCAATTTTAAATTGAGTTTCTAATTTCTAATATTGTTACTGTCAAACCATAATTTCTTCTATTATATTTTTTACGTTTTACACATTTGTTTTACTTGTATAAAGTTATATGGTTTTATATTAATATTTTATGTATTTATTAAAATTGTTCAATATACTCAACAGTTCTCGCCACAATATAGCTGAAATATTGCTGAAGTTGGCGTAAAACATCAATCAATCAATCAATCAATCAATCTCAGTTGCATGCAGAAGTGATGCATTGCCTTCGTTGTTCAAGTCTTTTGGTCGTTTGAAATGTGTCACAAGATATGATGCGAGTTCACTATTTTTATTTCTCAGAAGGAGCATCATCTTCCTATGTCTCTTTCATTGTTGAAATCCGGTGCTTATCATTTGCCCTTGGATGAGGTTTTGGTTTGTTACTGTCAACAAAATGGCCGATCTCTGTGTGTAGACTTTTTGCTTTTCTTATATTATCTGCAATTAGAATTGTAAGGAACAGGTAGTGTTAACCCGATGTCGTATTGTATACACTACACAACATATAGTTTTATCCCCAACAGTGAGGACCGATTGGAATGAAGGCCTCATTGTGACTTCAAGATGAAGAAGAACAATAAAAGCGTTGTTCCTTTGTTGTTTTTTACAATGTTTTTGTAGAGACTTTGTCTCATATGAATTTACTCCATATCCTTTTATTCACCATCCATGCAACTGTTCTTGTACAATTCAACATATTTTAATTGATTGTGCTGATGTTGCTTGCCATTACTCTGCTGTTTGCCTATTTACAAACGTCACTGGCGACAAATGCCTATTTACAAACGTCACTGGCGACAAAATCGTTCAATATTCAAAAGCAATCAATGTGATAAGAAAGATTTAAATGGATCAATTTAAAAGAGTTTCTAATAATGTAACAGTTATATTGTAACAGTTACACAAACATTTCTTATATGTTTTTTTTAAATAATTTTCACATGTGTTTTTACTTGGATAAAGCAACATATTTTATATTAGTATTTCATGTATTTATTATAATCGTTCAATATACTTTATAAATCATTCCAGCACTAAGTTTGTGTATTCCAGATAACAATTTTAAAGTACATACTTGAACAAACTTATTCATAAAGGATATAAATACAGCATTGTTGTTAAATCTTTACTTCTGGTTTTTGTTGGCAAAAATATTGATCATTTCTTAAATGCTTTACACCATAACTAAATTTGAACAATTTTTTATATTGGCAATATTTGGCATTGCACAATATCATGTTCTTCTTTCATAATTGATGATGTTGTTATACAAAATCTGTTTAGAAGTTTTTCAATTGAAGTATATGTAAGAAGGCTTGGTATCATAGTCAACGGAAATTATGTCCTTAGCTAGCTGTCGGTAACTGCGAGCATTTGTCTGGACAGTACCTGTGTGTATTGTCTTCATGTTTTATGTACTTCATTGTAAGGGTACTCGTCTTGATAAGTTGGACTTTTTTCTAGTTTGATTTTTACTGTGAGTCTTTTTGTGTATTTATTTTTTAGCCATTCACCACACATGGGGGAGGGTTTGGATCCAAGAAAACGAGTTTAACCCCACCGCTATGTTTGCACCTGTCCCAAGTCAGGAATATGTTGGTCATTGGCTTGTCCTTGTCTTCTTAAAATTTTAGTTTCTTGATATTTTGGTTATTGGATGTGGTTTGTTTCCATTAATAAATTCACTTTTTTACCCTTTTTGGACCATTTAGGGCTTGCTAAGTGGTGTGAGGTTCCTCACTGTGTTGAAGACCGTACGGTGACCCCTAAATGCTTTGGTTTCGGTCGTTTCAACCTGGATATGGGATGTTGTCTCCTTGACATTTATCCCATTTCCTTTCTTTTTCATACATTTACATACGGAAATCAAATAAAGAACTGGAAATAGAAAATAACAACCAACATCATTGAACACCATTGTCCTATTCCTCAACTGCCTCATTCCATACTAAATAGCGCCATTAATGAGGATAACATGTACAAGTACACCATTTAGTATCCATAGACTGACAGCAGTCATCCATAAGTCTTGTGCTCTATTACGACCGGGTTTCCATATAAGAACGCGTACAGGTTCATATTTATTCATATCAAAGTTATACAAATATAAACAATTTGTCAAAAATAACCCAAGTTTTTAATCAAAATAGTCAAATACAGGTGCTTGCAGCTGTAGCCCCAAGTTGAAGATAAAAGGAGGAATAAGATTTCCAAATAACAATACAATAAAAAAAAAACACCTCACCTGTTGTCAGTACAATTAACTATCAATATCTGCTTACAAAGTATCACAAATTTGAGTGTGAGCATGCCTTAATACATATGTACCGTGTATAACAGTAAGAAGACCAACTGCCTAAGGTTTGTATGAGATGATCCTCTATACGAGCTTTATTGGCTGAAGTTGCTGCACTGATTGATTAAAAAATAATTTCGAGACTGATTTGGACACATTGCAGCAGAATGCATAGTGGAAGAACAAATATCACACGTATTCACTCATGAACCAGCACAAACTAATTGACACAAATCAGAATCTTCTAAGGACCAATCTACTTTAATATTATGCCCCAACAGCAAAATAGGACATTTAGCACTGAACATTTTATGATATTCATAGAACTTTGACGGCCATATATCTATGCAGTAAATAAGCATCTAATTCTTAGCTCTTTGAGGAAATGCTGAACACGTAATTCTTTGTATCTCTCAAACGCCAGGATAAATTCATTTAACGACAGATTGCGTTTAAGACGATCATAATCTTTTATTTCACTTTTGTCGTGGTTTCATAATTAGGTAAAAGTTAACAGTTCAGGTTAATGTCTACCTTAGATAAATTGAATCGCAAATCAGGTGATACCATATCAACTCCCGTGAACGCGGTATATTGGCATCCGAATCTAGACTGAGCATTATTGAAAATTTGAATCCTGGGACCAACTTGCGCCGAGTTAAAATCTCCCAATGATGTCACTTGTTGGGCCACTTAACTGACAGGTCTCTGATAGGAATTGCTAGAGTCAACGTTCATATCAGAATATAGACTGTATTTTTCTTTCGGTGTAAACAGATCTTTCCCTCTGCAACTAAAGTTTGTTTTTCCTCTATCGGATTTGACTTAACTACCGGATTTGACATGTTCAACACGGCGGATGTCTTATAAGAAGCAGGAGATGCTTACTCTATCGGTACACCTGATCTCACCCATGGTTTTCATTGGGTCCGCATCCATGACAATATAACATGAATGTTATGTTGCTCGACATCTAGCAATAAATTCTGCACAAATCGGTGCAAGTGGCAATCTTGAACTTACTGTGAGGTATGACCAAAGCTCATAGAGGAAGGCCCCATGTTGTATTCAAGATGAAGAACAACAGTAAAAGCGTTGTTTAATTACTTGTTTTTACCATGAATTTGTAGAGACTTTGTCTCATGTGCATTTACTCCAAATCACTTCATTAATTGTGTAAATTGTGTGAAAATAATAACAATGTAGCTTTTGCTTGGATTAGAGTGTTTCTTATACTTCTGAACGCTTTTCATACAATTATTTTCTATTTTTTCTATGACTGACATAAGTCGGCCCAAACAGCATGGCGCTTCAAGAAAATATTCCTGATAACGCATATTGTTTGTTTGTTATGTCTTTGTCATACTGTCTCAATTCGTGTTGCTGTGAATTGCTGTGATTTTGGATTTATTATTTTAGAATTTCCTCTTTCCTCGTTCTTGCTTCTGTATTCGTTTGCCGATGTATGTTCACTGAAACAACATTTGCATTTTCCGGATTTCGCAAGAAGAGTTCTATAAGAGTTGAGACCATATCTTTAGTAGAAAACTAATTGAAACATTGCATTAGCCACTCTGTTTTAATGACACGGCCTCTCTGACAGGTCGTTGTCGCTGGAAGTACACGTTGTCCTGATTGTTTGTGTTATCAAGTGAGATGTTAGTCATACTGCTTATGTATTAATGTTCTGTTTTCAGGCACCTTTCCAGAGACTGAGATTCTACTATCACCACTAATTTCCTTGATCAATGCATTTAAGTGCAGGTCATAAATTATTACATAATAAGTACATCACCGTTGTTGTGACATTTGAATTCTGTAAACGTACTGAGATAAAGAACAGCAATAAAAAGCATTGTTCCTTTGCTCGGTTCTAACATGTTCTTGTGGAGATGTGTCTCGTGTGCATGTACTCCATATCCTTTTATTGTTTATCACAGAATGAAATTTTGAGGTAAATAACTATCCAAACTGTGCAGAGTTACCCTATGGAACAAACCAAAACCTCCTGAATGCCCATTTTTTAAGTCACATTAAAGGTGATAACTTATGCACAAAGTTTTTAAAAATAATGATATCACCTACATCCAGTCTCGTCATTGACTGGTGCAAAAGTATCATTATCTGAATAATTATATTGTGTTTTACCCTTATTTTTCCTCTATATATCTTTTTAATGCCAGTCCAATATATTGTATATTGACAGGGCCCGATCTAATATACAGACAAATTACGGGAACGAATTGTAGTGGATTTCGAGATTTATATTACTTGTAAACGAAATTCACTGTACTGACATCAGTTAAATTTATGTATTTTTTAAACTTCATTTTATTCTTTTCTATTATGTTCGGTCGTTAAACAAAGTACTAATTAAGAATCCAATTCTTTCGAAAAAATTTATTTCTGTTAAAGTGAACTTTTAACGATTTGATATTATTTTTAATCTATACTCTTTTCTGTAATGCTTGTTCCACATTTTCCTTTCAAAAGTTCCACGTTACTATTCAGCTGGTAAACAAAACAATCAATTATCTTTTTTTTGTCAATCAATTAAAGGAGGAAAGAAAAAGTGTGATAGAAATTTAACGATTGGTGACATCCACCTTTATTCGATACATAAGCACAAGTCTTCAGAAAAAAAAACAAAGCAAAGTCACACATCGCCTATGCAAAATAAAGCACACATCAACAGACATGACAGTTCATATCAAAATAAAATTATAAAAATTTTAAAAGACGACGAAAAGTGCATGCATCAAAACAGCAAATTTTTGGAGTATAATTTGCCAAATAGTTCATGTCACTTTGGTCCAAATCGCAATTTATGGATCGGTTTGCCACTCCCAAAATATAGAACTCATTTTCGCTTCGGTCCATAATATATTATATAAGGAGTGACAGACTTGTCAATAAACTGCCATATGGCCCTCAGTGCTATGACATATTTTATATTTCGTAAATAATGTTGACAAGAGGGTAGTTTAATAATCAGATAAAATATCTTGTAATAAGAAACGCCAATTGGAAAATTTGATTTATACCCCCTTTCACAGTCTTCGAAAAACAAATAATTTTATTTAAAATGAAATGCCTTTAATTGTGTAATACAGCAGTGCATTAAAAACCAACATGTGTTAAAAGTGCAAAGTCATGGACAGAATACCTCGGGACGTTAACTATACTAACGTATCAAAGATGTAATATTAGACTTTCCTTATACGGAATGTGCATTTAATGATCTCACTATCAATCCTTAGTTTTAAAACCAGTTGTTTTTGTTTAGACCCAAACAATAACATTTATTCAACGGTTCGGTCAGTACACAAATATCGACAATATGTGATAAAATAAGCAAATACTCAAGTTACTGTAAATTTATTTTCTGCAGAAGACCACAACTTTTTTTTTATTTTCAGAGCAAAGAAGTCCAAAATATTATAGAAGACAGCATTAATACACAAATGCTAAATGTGAATCTAAGTAAAAACAAAACCCAGCTCAGGACAGAGATTTTCATTTGGGAGATCATTGTTAATCTTCTTAAATTTAAAATCGGTACTTACAAAAGTAAACATTACATTAAGCCTTTGTGTGTCTTGTCTTTTTTCTAGTTCGTTTACTTTATGTCTATGGGAGTCTAGGATGATGTTTATTTCGCTGAACTTAATTACTCTTAATTCAGGGGCCGACTCCGACCTGCCGTTGGGTGTGGGCTTTTCTCACCGTTCATTGAAGATCTTATGGTGGCTTTGAGTTGTTATTACTCCCCTTTGGGTCGTTGTCTCTTTGACACATTCCCCGTTTCCCTTCTTTTTTCTATTATATTAAGTTAAGGGAAATATTAAACAAAGAGGTATTCAAAAGCTTTAACATACTTCAAATGTCCAGATTATTGTTAACGATAAATATGTGTCTACATCGTACTAGATACTAAACATAGTTCATGTGAACTCCAAACAGACCTATGAATTTATGAAGATTAATTCTTCTTAGTAGTAAATTGGTCTGTGTGGTGAGAAATTGACTACAACACTCGTGTTCTATTCAAACAACTCGAACCTTTATGTAATTGGTCACACGGGTGAAAGGAGACATAATAGTACATGATCACTGTGTATCAACTGGACTGGATTGAATTGTCCCTGTTCATATTCTGTCTTTTAAATATACAACCTTGATACCAGAGTGTTGCAGATGGCTGTAAGGATGGAGACAGAGTGGCTTCTGCAGCCGTTTTTGGAGATCGTACAGCAACTTTCCGACTCCCATACTCTAGTTCCATATTAACGACTAAAGCTAATGCCAATTACTTAGCACTAAAATTTATAGCTTTATCGCAAACAAATAAGTCCATGACCTGTTTTGATTCACTTTCATTGATAGTCAAAAAACAAAACGCCCAATGTCTTTGAAAATAGATGAATTCTACAAGTCACTTGAAGCATTACACAAAGAATTCTTTTATTTTTGGATCCCTAGTCATGTGGGATCTATGGAAACACAATTGCTGACCAGGAAGCCAAAGATGTACTAGATGTCGAGATGGCGGAGTGTCCAGTACCGTACGCTGACATGAAGCCTTTAATCGTTAAATACATTTTAAAGTTGTGGCAGGCCAAATAGGATCTGCAATTGAATAATAAACTGCATGGAATACAGTCAGACGTCGGTAAACAGGTCGGTTCCTGTGGTAAAAAACCGTAGGGAACAGGTTGTGTTGAACCGATGTCGTATTGGACACACTAGAACAACACATAGTTTTATTCTCAACAGTGATGATCGACCTGAATGTATTCCATGCAATTGTCCTTATACAATTCAACATATTTTAATTGACTGTGTAGATGTTGCCGATATCAGGCGTGATTTTTTATTCTGGTGATTGTCTTAAAGACCTATTTACAAATGTCGCTGGCGACAAAATTGTTCTATTGTTAAAAGCAATCAATTGATTTCATAAGATTTAAATGGATTTATCTTAAAGTTCTAATTTTATAACAATTAAACTTACATTTCTTGTATTATGTTTTTATATTTTACACTCTTGTTTTACTTGTATAAAGCTGAAATGGTTTTATATTTGTATTTCAGATATTTATTTATTAAAATTGTTCAATAAATTTAGCAGTTCTCGCCACAATATAGCTAAACTATTGCTGAAGTTGGCGTAAAACATCAATCAATCATTGATAGTCGAAAAACAAAACGCCCAATGTCTTTGAAAATAGATGAATTCTACAAGTCACTTGTAGCATTACACAAAGAGAAGTCATTTATGTTTGGATCCAAAGTCACCAAAGATGTACTAGATGAAGAGATGGCGGATTGTCCAGTACCGTACACTGACATGAAGCCTTTAATAGTTAAATTCATTTTAAGATTATGGCAGGCCTAATGGGATCTGCAAATAAATAATAAACTGCATGGAATACAGTCAGACGTCGGTAAACAAGTTTGTTCCTACGGTAAAAACCGTTGGGAACAGGTAGTGTTGACCCGATGTCGTACAGTACACACTAGAACAACACTATTGCTGAAGTTGGTGTAAAACATCAATCAATCAATCCAACATCTTTTAATTGAATGTGTAGATTGATTGATTGATTGAATTTTTTTCTGCAATATTTAATCTTTATCGTGGCGAGAACTGTAAGTATATTATTAAACAATGATATCAAATATTTTATTCGATTTTAATGCTGCTGATGAGAGGTTACACCTTGAAACACGTGTACAGCATAACGAAATTTACTCTTTTATATGCAACTTCGGTATTTTTTGTATTTTGAACCATTGGGCCGATGCCACTGCTGGTGGACCAGAGGTCCCCGAGGGTATTCACCAGCCCGATAGTCAGACTTGTCTGACATGAACATTTAACCTTGCGTGTTATAGAAATTTACTGTTTCATCAAAATTCTAACCCTTTAAAAATACCGAGGCTTCATTCCGTGTATGGCACTCGGTAGATGTCCTTGGTACTGGATTTGGCTTCCTTTTCCGATTTATCTGGTAATGAGTACTTCTTTTATTATCTGTAAAATATTAAAAACATAATAGGAGAAATGTCAATTTAAATGATACAATAGTAGAAACTTTAGGATTTATCCATTTAAATCCTACTAAACAGATTGATTGCTTTTAAAAATTGAACGATTTTGTCGCCAGCGACGTTTGTAAATAGGTCTTTTGGACAATCAGCAGAATAAAAATAACGCCTTATATCGGCAACATCTACACATTCAATTAAAACATTTTGGATTGTAAATGGACAATTACACGGAATACATGAAAGTCGGTTTTCACTGTTTAGTATAAAACTATATTGTTGTAGTGTTTCCTATATGACATCGGGTAAACACAAGCTGTTCCCTACGGTTTTTACCGTAGGAACAAACTTGTTTATCGACGTTTTACTGTATTCCATGAAGTTTATTATTTATTTGCAGATCCAATTTGGCCTGCCATAACTTTAAATGTATTTAACGATTAAAGGCTTCAATCAGATGTCAGTGTCTACATGTATATATGAAAGGAATATACGTTAGACTGATTTGAAAAAATGCACTATGCAATGTTGAGACTTTTAGATTACTCCCTTTTGTTTTTTAGTGGGTTGAAGCTTATTTTTTTACGTAACAAACCCCTTATGGTTGAATGTATTAGAGACGTATTAATGTTTCCTGTTATCCAACGTTTTACATCTAGTTTTATTCCAGAATAGGCCCGCAGCATTCTCTGAGCTTTGAGTATGGGCCTTCCTAACAGAGGCCCCGTTCGGGTCCCGGGGCAGAATAGGTCCGAAGCGCACACCTACGAGCTTGAAGTTAGAGTCTTCTAATGTAGGCGACACGTTTGCCGTTTGTAAACGACCCTTGTCGGTGGAGGACTGTCGGTGGGTATCCTGGTAGTTGAAACACACTACTTTTGCCCTTACTTCATCTAGACGGGCGGTCGAATAGACCCGGTTCAATCAATCGGCTGGTCACGCCAAGCCCTTTAGATTCAATATTAGTGTATTGTTGTACCAAAAACTGAACTTTTAAATATTTTCTTTTACAAAAACCTAAAGAAGGCGAAGGCGGTGGCTCATGGGTCAATCGTGTAGATGTTATTCCGGAGAGCTGTATCGCTGGGTAACCCCTGGCACGATGCTTGTTTCCCTGAAGGGATATTCTGTACGAGTATACTGTCCTTGAATCCCTGATGCTTTCGGTTTACTCTTTTTGACTGGCAATGGTTTGGCCGATCTGGCAAATTGCATCATGGTGGACCGTGATTCATTTCCAGTCCACTAGCGTTGGATATCCACCGTGTTTAAGCATCGCCCTTGTTGGCATTCCGCGGCGGGTGGGGAGCAAGGCAATGAATTTTTCAATAACGCCATGGAGACACGAGGAAACAACTGGGGAGGGGGGAAGTAGTAAAAGAGATTTAGACACAAGTGATGAAGACGAACGTCCATCAAAAATTAGAAATTCTCACTGGTTTAGATTCATAGTACTGCAGAGTACTATGGAATCAAAACCATTAACCAAAATTTCACCGTTTGTTCTTGATAAAACCATCAAAGGCTGTGCTGGAGATGTAAAAAATGCAGCAAAATTGAGAAATTGATGAAAGTTGACGGGCAACAACAGTCAAAAAATCTTCTTACACTTACTAAAGTTGGTGACATTCCTAAACTGTCGGCACCGAACTCAAATTTGAATTACAGTAGTGGAATCATTAGAGACAGGGATGGTGATCTCTCTGACTTACATGTGAATGAAATTTGTAAAGAGCTTCGACCGCAAGGTGTAATTGATGTAAAGAGGTTGACAATAAAACAATAGATTTAAAAACCTATCTTTTAAGATTTTCCAGGCCTTCGGCTCCTAAATCCATACATATTGGTCCTTTTTTAATTAAGGTTGATAAATTCATTGCTTCACCAGTGCGTTGCTTCAAGTGCCAAAAATTTGGCCATGGAAGTAATTCCTGTAGAGGAAAGCAGCGCTGTTGTAAATGTGGACAGGAGGGCCACGATGTTCAAAACTGTAATAGCACTGCAAAGTGTTTTAATTGTAGTGGAGAACATATGGCAAACTGTCCAATTTACATACAACAAAAGAAAATTCAACGTATCAAAGCAGAAGAGCATTGTAGTTATCAAGAGGCAAGACGGATTTTTTCTGTCTCTAATGGTTCCATGACTGGTAAGCCATCATACGCAAGTACAGTTAAACAATGTTCTACAGGCCAATAACTTCTGAAAAGCCTTATCCGCTGACTTATTCAAACCCAACCAATAAATCTGTTCAACCTCCACAAGTCTTCAACATCATGTCAAACAATAGTTGTCAATCAAGTACAAGCTGGAGTACATGCTCCACCTTCTACAACAAGATCAAACCAGGAAAAAATTCTGAACAAAACACTCCAGCTGCAGAACATCAATCAAGCCAGTCTACACAAAAACAGAAATAAAGTCCAAGAGCAAAAAGGTAGATAAAAAAAAATAACATCAAATAGGATCAAAAAGGCTGAGCGCGATGATGTCCCTGTACACAACCGTTTCAGCGATTTACCAGCATAACCAGAGTGGGAGTCGGATGACGACCAGGACGGAATGGATTTTGATTTAACACTTCCAACTCCAGATTTGTCCAAGGACAGGAGATCTAACAGTGGATCCCCTTCCGCTAGCGACTCTGGAAGGTCTATACATCGCAGCGGAAGTAATCAGGGACATAGATCCCGAAGGGATTGGTCCCCCATCAGACCACCACGTTGATAATGTATTCCATAATTCAATGGAACTGTCGAGGTCTGAAAATTAATCTAATTGAGATTACCCCTCCTGTCCAAAAGTATTCTGTGGCATTTTGTCTTCAGGAAACTCATTTAAAGAAAAGCGATAATATTAACTTAGAGAACTATTCGTTATACAGCACTTACGGCAGAAGATGAGCGAGCTGCTGGCGGCTCAACTATCCTTGTCAACAGTAACGTTGTTCACAGCACTGTTGATCTAAAAACTGATCTTCAGGCTGTTGCTGTTAGAATATCTTTAGATAAAACTATCACATTATGTTCTATTTATATTCCACTAATACTAATCTTAGTCTCAATCAACTCAAGACTTTAACAGACCAATTACCCTCCCCATTTATTCTAATGGGCAATTTCAACGGACATAACCCATTATAGGGTAGTTCTACATTAAATGATAAAGGTAAGAAAATTGAAGATTTAATGTCACAGGAAGGTTTATGCATTTTCAACGATGGTTCAAACACGTATCTACATCCTGGGAATGGGCTTACACAGCTATAGATTTAACTATTACTGATCCATATCTTCTCTCAGATTTCTCTTGGAAAATACATGACGACTTGTGTAGTAGTGATCATTTTCCTATTATTCTCGAACATCTTTCTTCCTCTGTTACTACAAAACCACAGAAATTCAAGTTCGACAAAGCTGACTGGTCTCTTTACGATAAACTGTGTAAAGAAGAATTCCATTCAGATTTGTTTAAAGATGTTGATGATCCTATTCTACTGTTCAATGAAAAAGTACTTTCCATAGCCGATAGAACCATTCCAAAGACCTCGACTAATCCAAAACGACCAAGCAAACCATGGTTCAATGATGATTGCGATGATGCTCTTGAAAATCGTAAGAAGGCGGAACGACGGTTAAACAAAAACATCACAATAGATAATCTTGGCAATTTCCGTGTCTTTAGAGCTAAGGCTCGCAGAACATTGAAACAAAGAAGGCAAACTTCTTGGCGTAATTTTGATTAAAACAAAATTGCCATACCCCTATGAATAAAGTGTGGAATATGATTCAAAAAAGTTAAAGGCAAAAAAAAAAAAGAAAGCTACTGTCCATCATCTTAAAAATGGCCAAGATTTTTTAACCTCTGAAAAGGAAATAGCTAATAAAATAGGACAAACGTTTGCCAAACACTCTTCATCTAAAAATTTAGGCTCTACATTTCAACGAATTAAACAACAAAAAGAAAAAATAAAACTTAACTTCAAAACTCAGGATCCGGAAGACTATAATAGACCCTTTTCGGTAGATGAATTGAGAAAATCTTTGGATAAGGCACATGACACTACATGCGGTCCGGCGTGATATCCATTATCAACTTCTCAAACATCTACCTGATTTAATTCTTGATATCCTCCTAAATCTTATGAACAATATTTGGGAAACAGGAAACTTACCGTCCATCTGGAAACAGGCAACAATAGTCCCTATCTCAAAACCAGGTAAAGATCATTCAGGACCGTCGAATTACCGTCCACTGGCAATGACTAGTTGTGTTTGTAAGACCATGGAACGCATGATAAACGATCGGCTTGTTTGGTTTCTTGAAGTAAATGGTCTACTGTCTAACATACAAAACGGATTTAGAAAAGGGCGTGGTACTATAGACCATCTTGTACGTTTCGAGACATTTATTAGAAACGCCTTCTCTTAAAAAAGAACATGTGTCTTTTTTGATATAGAAAAAGCATATGACACAACATGGAAATATGGTATTTTAAAAAACCTTTTTGATATGGGTTGAGGGGAAGTATGCCAATTTTTATTGAAAATTTTCTTAAAGACCGGGAATTTAATGTCAGAGTCAACTCCTTTTGAACAGGAGATGGGTGTTCCGCAGGGAAGCATCCTCTCCGTTACATTGTTTAGTATTAAAATCAATAGTTTAGCTGAAGTTTTGAAAAATAACATAGATGGATCACTGTATGTAGATGACTTCCTGACATGTTATAACGGTAAACACGTGAATAACATAGAAAGACAGTTGCAGCTCTGATTGAACAGAATTGAAAGATGGGGCGAAGAGAACGGTTTTAAGTTCTCAAGGTCTAAAACAGTTGGAATGCATTTCTGTTCTAAACGGAAACTGCATGCAGATCCAGAGCTTAAATTGTATAATAATCCTATTACTATTGTAAAAGAAGCCAAATTCCTTGGCTTAATCTTTGACAGTAAACTTTCCTTTCTTCCCCATATCAAATGCTAAAGAATAAATGTCTCAAGGCATTAGATATTTTTAAAAGTTGTGTCGAGTACCGACTGGGGTGCGGACAGCACTGTTTTATTAAATTTATATCGATCGTTGATTCGATCAAAGTTAGATCATGGATGTTTTGTTTACGGCTCTGCCGTAAATCATCATTAAATTATTAGATACAATTCATCACCAAGGTTTACGACTGTCCTTGGGTGCGTTCAGAACTTCTCCGGTGGAGAGTCTCTATGTTGAGGCTAATGAACCATCTCTCGAGGACAGACGTGTCGAACTTGGATTACAATACGCTTCTAAGCTAAAAGCGTATCCTTCAAATCCTGCTCACAACTGTGTTTTCAAACCACTTTACAAGACAGTATATGATAAACTTTATAAATATAAAAGATGAATGTTCGTATCCAACCACACTTGGAATCTGCCAATGTACAATTGGACGAAATAGCACCAATTCAAACTCCAAAAAAGTCTCGATGGCTAAACCCAAAACCAGCATTTAATTTTCGAACTACGAAAACAAAGAAAAATGACACTGATCCTCTGGTTATCCAGCAGGAGTTTGCGAGAATTAAATCTGAACACCCCGAATACTTGCCTATATACACAGATGGATCTAAGGATTAAGACAGGGTGGCCTGTGCAGCTGTCTTCGGAGACAGAGCAGAAACTCTCCGACTACCATCCTCAAGTTCCATATTTACTGCTGAAGCCATATTTACTGCTGAAGCCAACGCTAGATACTTAGCACTCAAATTTGTTGCTTCATCGCGAAAAAGTAAGTTCTTGATTTGTTCTGATTCTCTCTCATGCCTATTGGCAAGTGAAAGTCGGAAGAAAAAACACCCAGTTATTCTTAAGGTCATTGAGTTCTACAAGTCACTTGTTGGTATAGGCAAAGAAGTCATTTATACTTGGATCCCTAGTCATGTAGGGATCTATTGAAACACAGTTGTTTACCAGGAGGCAAATGATGCATTAGATGATGAGATGGCGGATTGTCCAGTGCCTTACACTGACTTGAAGCCTCTAATAAGTAAATACATCCAAAAAATATCGCAAGACAGATGGGACTTGCAAATAAACAATTAATTGCACGGAATACAATCAGAAGTTGGTAAACTTGTTTGTTCCTCTGGCAAAAATCGGAAGGAGTAAGTTGTTTTGACAAGGTGTCAAAATAGGGCATACAAGAACAACTCTAAATGGTGAAGACCGATCTGAGTGTATTCCGTGTAATTGTGCTTACACAATACAACATATTTTACTTGACTATGTCGATGTTGCCGACATACGTCGCACATTTTATACAGCTGATTCTCTTAAAAATTTATTTACAAAAGTCGATGGCGACAAAATTATTCAATTTTTAAAAGCTGTCAATTTGTATAGTAAAATATAAGTATATTAACTAATTTTGGTTTTCCAAATTTCATCAAATTTGATCCATCTCTCTTAAATCATCTATAATATGGTTTTTATCTTTCAGAATTCCTTTTTTTATCTGTACATAGCAATATGTTTTAAGTGACTTTTTTAACTAGTATATTTAGTACTAATATCAACAGTTCACGCCACGATATAGCTGAAATATTGCTAAAGTTGGCGTTAAACAACAATCAATCAATCAATTTAAGTAAAAACAAATGTGTATTTACAAACGTCGCTTGAAAATAAAAATCGTTCATTTTTTAAAGCAATCAATTTATTTAGTAAGATTTAAGTGGATTTATCTTAAAGTTCTAATATTGTAAGAGTTAAACTGACATTTCTCCTTTAATGTTTTTTTTTTTTTTTACATTTTATACTCTTGTTTTACTTGTTTAAACTTTTAATGGTTTTATATTGATATTATATATATTTATTATAACTGTTCAATAAACAGTTCTTGCCACAATATAGGTGAAATATTGCTGAACTTGGCGTAAAACATCAATCAATCAATCATTTTTAAAAGCAATCAATTTATTTAGTACAATTTAAATGGATTTATCTTTAAAGTTTCTAATATTCTAACATTTAAACTGACATTTCTTATTATGTTTGTAATATTAAACACATTTGTTTTTACTTGTATAAAGCTTAATGGATTTATATCGATATTTTTCAATTTTCCATTTAATTGTTCAACATACTAAACAGTTCTCCCAACGACATCGGTGAAATAATGGTAGATACTCATGAGAAGATGTGCCATCTGGTGTCAGAATTTCCAAAATGGCACCCGTTCCCATGGAAACGGAAAAAAGGCTGGAAAATTCAAAGTGCGGATGAACTTTTACAGGAAGATTGCTTAAATTCTATAGAATTAGTTTCTGGTGTCAAAGACATCAAAACGGCAACCTTATATTATTTCGTTCACAAGATACCAGACGGACGGAGGGACACACGACTGGGGGGTATCACATTATGCCTCACCACTACGTGTGGTGGGTATAAAAGGAAGACATATCAAAATTTCAAATTTCTCTTTGATCCGATTTTCATCCTTGGGGAAAGATTTGTATACAATGCACTGCTTACAACATTTCTGTAACTGCATGGACCGCAGGTAGAAGCATCTTTGGAAGCCCTGGAAAATATCGCTTTGTGTGATAAAATAAATAAAAAGGTGTGTCTTGTATAATAAAACAATTATTGACTTTGAATAGATTGCTACGGGGATTTATCAATCCTCAAAAACAATCTTTAGCTGCGAAAATATTACATTTTTTCAGGTTCCTAAATCTTGATAGCAACCTATTGTATAATGATTGTTTTAAAGATAGCATATATTTGACAAGTGGTCTTTCGGATCTCAGTTCAAATCCCATGGGACTTAGGGAGTTTATCCTTATCAGCTGCTCTTCTCTGATTAAATAAACTTTTAAAGTATTCATTTCATATTTTTATGTTTCCGATTTGCTAGAATAGGTCTTTAAGGATATAATTGTTTGGCTGAAAGTTCATTTTCAATTATTATAAGTAACAATGTCTTCTGATGCATCTTCCAATACTCTTAAATATGTGAATATGGGTCTTTATCTTTTAAAGTTTTGCTCTTGACAGTTTTGTTCGATATCTTTGTTATTATCGTATAACACTCATTTTTGCATGATTGTAGATTTAATTAAATTCTTTATTTATTTCAAGAGGATTGCCGACAGCCTTAAGGCTACGAGCGGTTCTCCTCAACAAACATATACATACAAACATATATAAATACAAACATATTTAAATACAAACATATAGATATCATGTGTGATAAAGACAATAGAAAGAAAAATAAAATACAATAAAAAATACATATCAGCAAACTGAAGTCCTCATGCACACAAAGGGGAAGAACAAACACACACACATGTACACACACACACATACACACAAGAAGGGATGGATGTCAAGATATTTATACAAGGAAAGGACGATTTAGTTAATGCATTTTAGACGGGAAAATAATAGAATCTTAAAATGTCACTGTATGAATCTATTAATAGATTTGATATATTTAAACACGCATTCAAACAAACAAAAATTTTCATTCACAGATAAGTCGTCACTCCCCTCTATTAAAATTTTTCTTAAGTAAGCTGGACACAGATCTCGCAAAAAGTTAATGTTTAGCTCTGGGCATAAGATTGTTTTAATACTTAGCAATAAAGAGGTTCGAAAAGTCGAGTATCGGGCACATTGGAGCAAAAAGTGTTCAGTCGATTCTACGTGATTGCCAGTGCACAATTATTGTAGATTTTTATAGATCCTGATATGTATTCAAAGACCAACATATCAATGACAACAATCAACGCGAAAAATATGCTGTTTAGGTTTCAGCCAAATGGCAAAAAAGTTTTGTTTTTAAAAATGTTTAGGGTATCATATGTACGATTTGTACTCCTGACAACAAAATCAGCAGCTTCCAGTTATGGTTGTCACTTGTCGGTACAGACAGGTATATCCTGAATCCGACCTCCGAATAAAAATGTTTCAATCAATTTTTAGTTGTTTTCAGATAATTGTGCATTTATTCCGAGATTCTCACTCTTAGTCCCTGGTACGGGTGATATAGCAATACTCCAGTTATAAGTCAAATACTACAATGCTATCTCCAGTAGATTAGTCATTTTTTGTATATCATCGAAGAATCATCTATACAGTTCCAGAATTTCAACGAAATATATTTCAAAAGATGTGTACGAATTAATACCCGAGTTTTAGTTATAGAATGTTCCATATTGGGGCACTTTTTACGAATAATAAATACATTGTTTACAATTAATATAATTTCTAGAACGATCTTGATTAATTATGGAAAGGTTAAAATGAATAAGCAAAAATTATGTTAAGGTGTCTGCAGGGTATTAATTTCCTATTATAGAATTTTGTAAAATTTTCTTTGTAGAAACATAATTGTATTATTGTTCAAAATGTAAAATAAAATTTGGGGGTCACCGTGCATTTAAGCGCAAAATTTGAAATTGAAAATTTCAGGATTTTACATAGAAATGATAGAGAAATTGATCATATTTGAGGATAGTTTGAAAAATTTATTATAGATTTTTTTCATAGTGTGCATGTGTTTAATTATCCTAATGTAGTTTACATATAAGAAATAAAAATTATGGGTCACCGTTGAAATAAGAGAGAAAAATTGCAAAATGTTAATTTCTCTAGTGATATCTTTGTTAAAATATTTTATCAAATTATCTCCCTTGAATAATTTCTGTGTTCTGTAAATCCAGCAACAGATTTAAAGCTCATGTATTTTAACTCACGTTTTTGTAATGAAAATGCTATAAAAATGATAAGGAATATAAATTTTAAATACATTTGAACTTTCTCTTCATTTTAAATAACTATTTTGTTAAATTTCTTAATGAATGAAACCTAAATGAACAATTATTAGACAAAAATGGCGGAAAAATACCACTGAGACTCCTTAAGTTAACAAACAATCAATCAATCATAGCAAATATTAGATCAGGAACCTTCTAAAGAATCCCTACACACCCTTTTTGAAAATGATTTTCTTTATCATTTTCCTTCTTTAAAAGTCAAATGAATTTTTTTTTTCGTTTATACCGGAACATTCTTGTTAAAGAGACATTTTTTCCCATAAGGCTTATATAATGTCTTGCTGACACAACAGTAAAGCCGATTAGATTCTTTTAAAGTTACTTATTAATAGGTCTTAAGTGCGGATTGATATTGTTTACATCTGTGTGTAGGCATTCTGCGGTCACTTCCTGTTTGTTGAAAAAACTATTTATATATATCTTAGTTAAGGCGACTCAATAGGAAGAACCGAACCGTCGATCCAACAAAGAAAACTCCAAATACAGTGTCAATTTGAAAAACTCCGTTTTGTTACGGAAATTATTATTTTGATCTAGTTTTATAGCTTTGTACTTGACTTACAAATATGTTCCTCAAGCATTTCCGTTGAAGTATCACGGAATCTAAATTAAGGAATGATTGGCCAAAAGCAATGAGGCTTGCCTCTTATAAGACGTAATGTGATCCTTCACAATGGGAACAAGAACTTTTACTGAAAATAAAACATAATATCAGAAAGGAGATTCAATTATTTAACTTCATTGATTCAATAGAGATGAACTCCGACCTACGAAAAAAGGAAAACCTGCAAGAGGAAAGTATTACTTAAAAACGTGATAGAAATACAAATTATATCGTTATACTTATGTGACGTGTAATTCAGCAATCTAGTTATCGTTCGAAATAACACAGTTTTGTTTTATAGTGTTTAGTTAAAAATCAATAAGGACATCGACAATGATCGTAACAACACTATACCTTGTTGACCATCCCGTAGAAAAGGAAGTAGCATTGCTGACATCTGGCAATAAATTCCACTCTAACCGGTACTTAGGGCTGTCTTGAACTTGTTGTTAGGTATGAGAAAAGCTTCAGTATTGTTGAAGGCCTCAGTGACTTAAGGATGTAGTAAGGTGAAATTTTATAAATCTACGATTTTAAATTGATACCCTAAATGGAAAGAACATTGTTAAAGAAATAAAGTCGGCTAAAAATATTGATAGGTTATGGGCCTTGTTTTCAAGATATTTCACATTTTAAAAAATGGCGGGAAAGGCTCTCTTGGACTATTACCTTAGTAAAGCATGGACACAATATTGATTTGTTTCACATGGAAGGAATATCTACAATCTGATAAATCTTGCTTACTGACTTAAAATGAGCTTCTGAAGACTTTGATGACTAGAAAATTGGGTGAAATGGGGCAAAATATTTTACATAGTAATACTGGATAAAATCAGAGAAATCCGAATGACTTTTACAAATTGCAAAAACCTCACCTTACTACATCCTTAAGGTGAAGAACAATAACAAAATCGTTGCTCCATTGCTAAACAATGCATTTACTCCATATTCTTTCCTCTTTCATTTTTTTATGAAAATATAAACATATGAATAGAACAGAAACTTATTTCGTACAACTACGTCTATAGCATCATGAAAGTCTAGTGTAAGAAAAAGACAATATAAAAAATATAAATCAACATGAAATAAAAGAAATGAGAAGAAAAATGGGAATTTAGGAAAATGTAGACTCTTTTGATCAGTTTTTGAATCTTTGAATTGTTTATGAAAATGATTTTTTTTCAAATATTTTACAATTAATACGCGTGTTCATTTTATCATTACCAAAGTAAAACATTTCTATTTCAAGTGTATAGCATCTTTATATGGAGCGTCATAAATACATGCCGGGTGTATTTACACATTCAAAACACGTTTATTATTTATATTATATATTGTTTTGTAGTTACGATCTCTTCTTAGTTTAAAGAAAACAACGAAACAACGAAGTTAAGGCACTTATAATTTTATTTTATTTAAACAATATTTTATTAACTAAGTATACAAATAAACATAATTAAACAAACAAGATATGGTGATTCGGAATCTAGAAAAAACTAAAATTAATCCGTCTCCCCTTAGAAAAATGACAAAATTGGAACATAGTGTATTGAAAAGAAAACATATTACAATGTACAGAACGCATATTGTTTATACTGTGGTCTGTCAGGTAGGCTTGGCCAGGTCAACAATTAAATTCTAAATCACAACTGCCGACTCATTAAATATAACTTAATAGACTGCATAATAAAAATTTTAAAACTATATGTCAAATCTACCCCAGCCAACAATAAAGGCTTGTACACTGAAAAACGTCCATAAGTTGTTATGTTTTATCCAAAGATGAGATATACACTACGGAACGCATGTGTTTCAAAAATTGATCTCGTAGAAGCGCTTGTGGAAAATGATCCTAACTGCCGTTTAAATACTGTCAAATTTTACACTTCTACAAAAGTTTAGACAACTAAATTTAGTTAAAATCTTTTTTTTATTTTATCATTATTATTATTATTTATTTATTCATTTTTTTGCCGGATTATTTTCCTTTACCTGCAGTCTCCATTCGTAATCGATGCAGGGGGTTTATTCCTCGAATGCCAACATTCTTTGATCTACCGACAATTTACCTGTAAAATTGGTTTATTCACGTTTCTCCAACTTTTTATTAATTAGGTAATTAATTTGTTGGAGAAAGGTGAATGTTTGACAAGATTGATTGCTCAAATTTACCTGATTTTGGACTTACAGTAATATCCGTATAATAAGAGTTGTTTTTTGTTGTTTTTGTTTTTTTGGTAATAAATTGTTTGATTATTTTTCGTTAGTATCCTTTTCTTTTCTTTTGTTTCCTTGATTTTTTTGGTTTTTTGCAAATATATTTATATTTTTTTCATTTTGTAAGACAGGGTAAATGAAAAAAGAAATAAAGATATTAATCATAATTTAATATGAAAAGCATAAAATTTGTAGCACATTTAATAATAAATGTATATTTATAATATATAGCAAATGAAAATATATTTCAACATAGTTAAATATGAAATCATGAAATTTCTAGCAGTAATATTTACAATAAACAGTAAAAAATGTTATTTCATCATAGAATACACTATTCATATCAAAATATAAGTTACTATATAATATAAAATGTAATTAATAAAGACAATGTTCGTTTAAAAATAGCACTATAACGTTGGTTTACTGGCAGAATGTGGCAAGGTCGGCATACTCGTTGACTGTTAGTTCCTATCGTAAAAGTCGGTGCTTCAGTGTAGATAATCTGTTGTTGATGTTGCGGTACTTCTTCTGTTGTGGTCGCTGCTTTCCTCCGGCTCGAATCTGAATCTGGTTGGCTTGGGTCTTCTGAAGTAGTTCGATCAGTTGGAATATGTTCGGGTGTGCGTGGTTGACTAGTTTCCTGAGTTTGCTGTGCCATCCTTCTAGGTGGTTGTTGGTGCGTGGTCCTTCGTTGACAAAGTGGTTCCACTGGTGTCTGTCGTCTCCTTCTATTTTTGGGGTGGTCCGTAGGTGATCGGCTACAAGGCTAAATTCCCCGCCCTTGACGATTTCACCCTACTTTTCCAGTGGCAGTCAGAATTTCCCGTCCCATGGCCCTTTCCATACCCCAACGATTTATTTATTAACAAACTTGTTCTCGTCTTGATATAGCTGAAATATTGCTGAGTAGATTTTAAACAATATTCAATCAATCAATCAATCAATCAATCGTCTCCTTCTACCCATTGCTCGGTAACGTAGTCGGCGAACTGAGTGGTGTTGTACGGCAAATTCTCGGCGTCCTCTAAGGCGTTGAACCAAACATCTTCTAAACACTGTGTTGGTACAAGTGGTAGTATGGCTGCTCGTCGAATGAATAGTCGTATGTTGTCATCTTCTTTGTAGGCTGTAACGAGTCCGAGTTTCTGTGTTCTCCTCCATATGCACTGTGTGTAGTGGAAAAAAACAGATCCTGAGTGTGATGTTTGTAAAAGCTGTGAGTGCTGCGTTCCTGGTTGCCGTCTCGAAGTCCGTGAAGAAAGTTGGTGGTTGAAGTTGGAGTCCCAGTTGCTGGCATGCTGCTTTGAGTAAGCTAAAGTATCTGTCGTAGATCTGCTGGCTCTTCCCGAGTAGTAGCGCAAAAACTAGTGGGTACATAACATCATCAATAGTGGCATGTAGTGTGTAGAGTTGATGAAACTGTGTTGGTGATGTGTAGAAGGTACCATCTCCGTAGATAACATCGGCGGTTGTTAAATTGGTCAAGTTGCTTGCTGTTGAAAATATGAGTATCTTGTCTGCGTTGCCATCGTCGGATATCAGAAATCTTTCACCAGCTAGGGTCTGCGTCCATTTTCCGTCTAGTTAAATGTCGGTACGGGTGGTAGGAAGTTTTGGTGTTTCTTTGCTTCTTGCTCTGTACATCGTCATCCGGGTTTCGTAGAATGTAGGTAGTTCAGATATAACGTCGTCATGGTCTGGGTTGTCCTCCATGTAGTCTGCAGTTCGTAGTTTGGCCCTCTCTTCTTCGTAGATTGTCGGTATTGGTTTTGTTTCGTTGATGCTACGTTGTTTGATTATCTGGAGTACTTTGTCTGCTTTAACTTTAGCTATGTTGGCTGCATGTGAGTGGTTGTTAGTAAGTTTGGTGATGTTATCGTAGTGGGTATTTGCAGTTGCTGGACATCTTGGTACTATGCATTTCCAGTATCGTCTGTCATCTTTAGTAGTCTTGACCATGTACTGATAACCATTTGTCTCAAGTCGTACTCTACCAAATTTATTTGGAACAAAGTTGACTGCTAACATAGCATTAGCCATTGTGTGTGGCGAGTATAAAGTACTAACTAAGAATGATGAATTATTGTTTTTTTTTCTGGCTTATAAAGCACAGGTGAGCAATATTCAAAGCTCTTACTGAACATGTTGGCTTGGGTGGTAAAGTTCAGCTTTTAGTCAAAATAAGCTTTGACAAAGATCATGAATATTTCTGATTAAACCACAAAATTTTAATTATAGATACTAGTGATATATCAAGGCAAGCCCTTTCTGTTTTTGTGAATTATTTTGATAAATGATAAATTTTGATTGATATTTTATTATTATATTTATTTCATTTTCAATTTTAATCACATACATATAAAAGTGTTTCTGTTATACATGTTATAAGGAATAAATATATAAATTCCAATTATAAAACTTTTAATATAAGTATAGGGTAGAGTAAACTTAAAAAGTATAAATATCAAAATTATTTTTTTTCTATATTGTTTTCAATTTTGATTCCTGATTTATTATAATATTTAAATATTTTTTAAAACTTCTTACTGACAGATTTCACTATACCTCATTAACTAATTACTGTATAAACAACAAGCCCTTCTATTGTCCAAAACTTAATAATTAAAAGTTGGAGAAACGTGAACACACCGTAAAATTTTGTTGGCATTCAAGGAATGGTGTCAGATAGTTGTCCAAACAAATGTGAATGCTTAAAAAAACAATTTCTCTAATTAGGTCTTGCAGATTGTACTGGCTTCACTTCAGTAAATAAATAAAATTATGTATTTTTTTCATTTTTCATTTTCAGAGTAAGAATTTGTTCTAATTTGTGCACATTTTTTTTACTACTAAAAAGGAATAAGCACAACCTTTTTTGAAATGCTCTTTCAAAATCTATTTGCCGTACTAATGTGTATTTTGACTATTTTTTAAGCTTTTTGTATGTTTTTTTTTTTGCTATTTGCACACGAGGGAAGGATCATAATATATCTCTATCAACTTTACTGTAAAGCATATTTAGCAAATACGTCCAGCAAAATTTCATAGTACACAACTAAGAAGATGTTGTGTGACAACTAAGAAGATGTTGTGTGCTAGCTTTTCAGACGGTTCTGCATGAATTGTATGCTAAGTTGTTCATAGTTGATTGTCGACCAGGGCCAATAAAGATTCTTCACACCAGTATATCTTACTTTTATTTTGATATAGTTATGCAGATGCACATATTATTTGTATACACAATTTAAAATGGTCTGATCTTTGATAAATAAAGTACAGCTTTGATAATTTTTGGACTTTTTTTGTTGAGCAAAGATTTTTTTTGTGTTGCTATCTTTGCCTAGATCTGGAAGAGGTAACATGGGTAATTGTGCAAACAATGGGTTTTGAATAACTCAGTAAATGTAGTCATGATACCTGTTTTGAGCTCCACAGATATCACTGTGGATCACATTGACCCAAAATATTACACATAGAATGACATCTGGGAATGCATCTGTGCAAAAAGCCTAAATTAGTAAGCTAAATTGGATTTTAATAGTTTTAATAATGAAATAGAAATTGTGCTTATGTGTACAGATTAGCAATATACATGTACAGCCTTAATAATTCTATCTGACTAAGTAACAAGACTCTGTTCAGTCTAAGTCCGCATTGTCCCATACCACCCCTTCATTACAACAACGCCCAGTTCCTCACTGTTAGACTCAGTGGAGCTGAATCAGACTGACTAAGATGTGGGAATTTAATATCAATTAAAATACAAAAAAATGAGTATTTTGTTTTATTATATTGAAATTCTTTCGTATATAGACGTTTTCAGAAATTGGTAAATTTTGGTTATCTCCCCTGATCACGATAGGTCCGCCATTAAGAGGTAGACGGGTACTACACACAGTACATTACTTATAATGATAAATTATTGGGAAAAAACCACTCTCTAGCTTTTATCATTTCAAGACATGAGTCTGTTTCATCTACATTTGAAAAAAAGGTTTTAATTGAACATTGGTATTTTTTAAGATTTATTATTAATTATAAAATTTATAGGATTATCCAGAGATATATGCTTAAAGTAAATCTTACAGCACACTAAAATACACGTACTAAAATATTTAACAGAGTAATCATAAAACCTGAAATGATACATGTAACACCCCAATAAACAAGTTGTCAACCTTTCCTGTGAATATACTCTATGTAGTCCCAATTAACACAGGTACCTGTATACCCTTTGAAGTATGCAAGCTACTCTTAAATCTAGCTGAATGTGAAAAAAAAACTAGTATTAATTGTGTTTGGATGCAAACACAAGAAGTCTCCCAAACGAACTCCCATATCAGAATTTAAAGGCTCTAGATGAGCTCCACAGATATTAAACAACTTCATTTAATTCTGATCACTTTGAATTTTCCGCGCTTTTTGTCTGTTTCCATGGCACCGGTCACCATTTTAAAGTCTTGGAGTCCAGAAGCCAAATCTACACATATTAGACAACCTTCCTGTAAAATTTCACCCAATTCTGAGCACTTTGATTTTCCCGCCTTTTTTACCATTTTCATGGCACCCATCGCCTTTTTTGAAGTCTTGGAGACCAGAAGTTAATTCTACACACGTTAGGCAACCTGTCTATAAAATTTCATCAAATTCTGAGCACTTTGATTTTCCCGCCTTTTTTACCATTTCCATGGCACCGGTCGCTATTTTGAAGTCTTGGAGACCAGAAGTCAATTCTACACATATAAGGCAACCTTCCTGTAAAATTTTATCCAGTTCTGAGCACTTTGAATTTCCCGCCTTTTTTACCATTTCCATGTCGCCGGTTACCATTTTGAAGTCTTGGAGACCAGAAGTAAGTTCTACACATGTTAGGCAACCTTCCTGTAAAATTTCATCCAATTCTGAGCACTTTGATTTTCCCGCCTTTTCTACCATTTCCATGGCACCGGTCCCTGTTTTGAAGTCTTGGAGACCAGATGTCAGTTCTACACATATAAGACAACCTTCCTGTAAAATTTCATCCGATTCTGAGCACTTTTATTTTCCCGCCTTTTTTACCATTTCCATGGCATCGGTTACCGTTTTGAAGTCTTGGAGACCAGAAGTAAGTTCTACACATGTTAGGCAACCTTCCTGTAAAATTTCATCCAATTCTGAGCACTTTGATTTTCCCGCCTTTTTTACCATTTCCATGGCACCAGTCGACATTTTGAAAATTCCAAGACCAGAAAGACCATCTAGGCATAGGTATCTATCATGCCACAAAGTTTCAGAAAGTTTGGACCACTGGTGTCCGAGAAACGGGTTGGACAAACTTTGGCGGAAAACGGAAGAAGAAGAAAAATAATAATATTAACTAGATTTGCAATTGCAAGCAATAGCTGATGTCACCCCAGACAACTAATTCGATGATTCCATGTTGTTCGCAGCATTACAATCTACCTAGAAATCAATTTTCGTTGAAATCCGACAAAGTTGAAATTTTGACGTATTTTGGCGGCCATCTTGGAAATGGCGGCCATTTTGAAAAAAAATTTTGGCAAAAAAATCTTCTCAGGTTGATCTAACTTCATGCCAAGTTTCATTCCATTACATCGAGCCATTTCAAAATAATCCTTCGGACAAAATTATTGGAAGAATAATAATAATAAAAATAAGAAACACAGCAAAACAATAAGTCTCCCCAAATTTCGTTTGGGAGACTTAATTAACAAGTTTTAAAACAAAACTGTTTTAGAATAAGCAAACAGTTTATCAAAAAAAAATAGATTCTTCTTCTTCATTTAGTTTTTGTAGGCGGCTTACCAGATATGGTAATTGCGACCTTTTACATATAAAATAATTATACCTTATACCAGCTTTTTGATAAGTTGAATAACATAATTGGTAAGTTTTTTTTTCTTCGGAATTAACCATGGCATATATATAAAAATAGATTTTCGATAAAAAAGAAATAAATGAAGAACAAGGTACACAAAAAACATTTGTAATTTGTATAGCTAAGTTTACCTGTCTTAAAATATTTACTTCAAAGATTGATTAGTTAGTTAGAGTTTAACGTCCAATGAGCACTATTTCAGCTATATCAGGACGAGAACAAGTTAATCAATTCAAAACAAATTGTAAGTAAAAGAAGAAAGAAATAAAGGTGGAAGGGACAACCGGGGCAACGACTTTTGATTGCCATTGGAAAAGGGGAGAAATGGGTAGGGGCAGGAAATTTAGCCTTCTATACGACACCCAGTGCGTCTGCTCTCTTTAGAGAAATATAGAAGGGGTCTTTATACTGCATGGAGCGTGGCGTTTCTCCACACAGTTTGGCTACAATGGTTCGCGGTCAGGCTTTCCGTATTATGACCTGACTACCCCGCAAAGACAGGGCATTCCCCTATCCACCACTTGGGGACGCGCCCGGCAGCTCTGTAGCCAAAGCCCCTGAAAACCTATTCAGGTGCCGGGTACTTCAAAGATCTTCAAAGACATAATCTCGAAAGAACTTTAATAGAAAACGGAAAATAGGCGAATTTCGCAGATGTAATGTGGCAAAGTAATCTTCAGTATCCTGAAGTTTGGCTGCAAACTTAAAGAAGAAGATGAAGAAAGTGGAATATCAATATCAAACAACGTCAGATTACACCTTTTTGGAAGATATGTTTTACTGACAACTAAAGATACATCGTAATTGTAAAAATTTGAAGCTTACGGGGAGTCCCGTTTTCAGATATCAAGATATTCAATCAAGGCAAATATATACTTAATGCAATACACATAACTTACAGAACAGAACACATTATGACCATATTTGAAGCCCATGGGGAGCTCTTTTTTTATAAAAAAAATACGATTAAGCTTGTTAAACTATAAGAAATGCACATTATGCAATATACCTAAAGCAAAGCTGACGGAGGACCCGCTATTTCAAATAACACTTAAGCAATACACATAAAACGTTTCTACATTCAGCAGTTGTAACCAAATAATGAAATTGGTAAAGAAATCATCCAGCAAAACAGTAAAAACACAAAATAAAATTTTATCTTTAAAATATCTTTAAATTAAAAGACCTTGATTTGACTTATGTTTTACAATTTTCAAACCATCAAACTTGTCCACTCAAATCCAATAAATAAAAGTTCATTTAGTAAATCAACTGAATGCAAACCATCAGTCATTGCCATAAAAAAATCAGTCGGAATGATGCACTATTTCCTTTTCTTTTTGGAAAATGTGATAAACAGAATACACAGATTTTACTGAAAAGGTAACCCTTATTTATTTTTTCCTATTTTTTGTTTTTAGATTCACAATTTCATACCATTTCATAATCTGGAAGGTTTTTTTTTTGCTAATGAAGTATTTAATACCGGAAGAAAATGTGTATTTGGAATATGAATAAGAACGAAAATATTTTTAACAAAAATAAAAGCTTCATCAAATATACATATTTATCAAAGTTTATTACAAATAAGTGTGATCTTCTTATATAAATAGAGATTTATTCCAAATATGTGCCTAATATTACAATCTATCTGTATGTGTATTCCTTTATGCCTAATATTACAATCTATCTTTATGTGTATTCCGATGTCGAAAAAAATAAATAAAATAAACAACAATGCCGAAAAAATATATTCTTTATTCTTTTAATTTATTCTTTGGCAAAATCATTAACTGATACGAATTTCTATTTTCATTTTTGGGACATCTCGTGAATACGGTACCTACAGTACCTATAAATTTCAAATTTTCAAAAGCATATTACTACACTTAAACGTTAAATATCTGCCTTGAAACTTATTTGTTGCCATTCTGTTATCTTTTATCTTTTCAACGACTCTATTAACATGTTTCTTACATGTAGAATAAACAGGTAATTAACCATTTAATTACCCTACCTGTGCGGTACCATTCAATAATGAAGTAATCGAAAAAGCCCGAGTCGGGTCAAATCTGTCTACCTGTGTCGGATTTAGTGTTCCGAATGGATCAAGATGGCGGCCCCCACTATATTTTTATAAATTAGAAATTTATAAGTTTGTAATGATTGTGTATTTCTTTTTCATTTTTCATAATTTAAATACAGTATTTCATTTATTTGACATTTTTCAACTAAATAAATCTTTATAATCTTGTAAGTTTACGTGATATTTTCACCTATTTTTACCTATTAATTAGTGTTTCAATTAAGGTCTTAATTCCTATAAAAACACCATATATTGTATAAACATCTATAGAAATTATTTTGTTGGCATTCAAGGAAGATGTAAAATATAAAATGTTGGCATTCGAGGAAGACACGGATACAGGTAGACAAATATGTGGCATTTCTCAAGTTTTAACAGTACATTTGAATGTCCGGGGGTGGGGTCGATTATTGATTTGATAGTTAAAAAGCAGTTTTTATGTCCTTCAAATCAATTGACGCCCCGAACATTCAAATAATTTTCATGATATTGCGATTCTAATGCAATCACACAATTTTGTGCCTTATTTGCAGTTAAAGTAGTTGTATCTTGACAAGCAACCAGCTAAACAGGAAACCTGTTTGTCTGATGCATGTACATAGTTTAATTGGCGGTCAGATTTAGCCAATCAAATGATACTGTTACAAAACATGTTGCATTATACTTTGCAATCTGTCTTTTACGCAATAGTTTAAGAGAGAATAAAGTTACGACTTGTATTTCACGCCAATTTACTACAAATAGTGTCATGTATATGACGTGATTTGCCTACTTTATTACCAACTTCCTGATATAGTTTACTAATTATACTATGAAACTAGAAGGTATTAAATGAAATGTAATTTTTTCAAACAACATAAGATATGCCATATCAATTCTTAAATCCAATTACATTTTAATATCTTTTATAAACCCTTCCGACATATGAAATTAGAGATGCACGATTACTAATACTTAATCTTGCGTACATGTAACGAGATATTAAGAAGATATATTCATTTGAAATAATACTGTGGAAGTACTTTTATTCGTGGACATCAATTTTCGTGGTTTACATAAAATTTACTTTTTCGAGGGCTTTTAAATTCGTGGTTTCGAATTATATGCATTAAGACTTTAGGCAAAATTTCGTTGGGAACTTAATTTCGTGGTTTTAGCAAACCACTTCTGTATTTGTTAGTTATTACTTAATATAGAGATACAATAAGTTCCTTAAAACAACATTTATTCATAAAATAACAATTGCGATTTCTGTTGAGCAAACGACAAAAATTGAAGTTTTTTTTTCTTTAAGAAAATAAATGAATTTAATCTAACAAATAAATTTATATATTTAATTAGTCTTAGCGACATATATTTGTACTGATTCTAAATATTACTTTTTATTATCACATGTATATCACCCCCAGACGGGACAGATCGACATATTGTTTTATATTGTTTCTTCATATTATTCTTCAATATTGTTAAATATTTTACGAAAGGATATGGAGTAAATGAACATGAGACCATAACACATATGTTTACTCCAACTGCAATAATTTTAATGAGCTGTATGGCCATTTCGGAAATTAATTCCTCATCAGCAGCACTAGAATCCAAACAAAAGAAATCCATAATTTCAAAAACTGTTTAAAATGCATAAAACCAAACGAAATCCGAATAATCAGTAAAAGCAATTAAAGCCAAGAATAACTACGATTGAGGGAGTTAATCCTTAGGTTTTAGAATTTACATAAATTTAGATAATAGTAATTGAACAAAGTGTA
>MJUU01045294.1:70416-90377 GCA_002080025.1 Modiolus philippinarum
AAAATTAAAAACCAGTTTTTATTATTCAAATAAATAAACAATGAAATGACATGTTATAAATGCATAAAAGTGCATTTCGATATTAAAAAAGTTTCCCAAATGAAAAAAAATACGACTTACTTTTTTATAATTAAAATGCGTTTTGATATTAAAATGTATTTCCTTATTTGAAATATAAGAACTTAATATCCATTTTTTCAATAATGTTTTTTATTCTATATTTTTCTAATTTTGATAAATAAATAGACAAGATGGTGTAAAAATAATTAAAATAACGAAAAACTGATTTCAATACTAGATCTTTTTGTTTGATTGGTTACATACAAAACTTTTTAGCCAATCACATAAGCTATCCGGTAATTGAGGTTTTGGTCGGTTAACCAGGACATTCAACCGATCGATAAACCTAGTTTTCCTATTTTTTGTTAATTCCAGACTATAAACATACTTAACCGAACAGTAAAGTATGTTTCGCAATAAAAATTCATAGGAAGCGAAGGTTAACATGTATTTGATTTTAAAAACTTCCAGTATCAAGATAGAAAATTAAGAACTAAATTCTTGTCATTTAAGGAAGATAGTGCCGTCTTCAATTACATTATTTTCACCATTAGCAAATAATATTAATGACTTCCCGATGCATTGAAATATAGTACGATAAAACTATAAATATTTTTATATAGGAACAATGAAATGTAATGTCTTATGTGTAATTATATAGTGCAAGTAGTATATTGTTTCTCTTAAAGGTTAATATATATCGGTTGCATAACCTCTTTTCGAAAGCCGGAGGAGTAGCATGAACGTAAGGTGATAATGGAATCGTATAATAATATTGAAACACATTGGCATACGAATATCGCAACAAAAAAAGCAGAAAGGGGGTAAAAGAAGCCAAATCCTTTAATTTCAGTTTCCATTATATGGATTGTAGTTCCTGGCCATTGTAGGTGTTTGCTGTTTTCCTGTTTTTGTAATAGTATGATGTTCTTTCATTGAAGAATCCTCAATTTAAGGATAACCTTCATTTTATATACCCAAATGAATATTTTATGAAAGGATGTGGAGTAAATGAACACATATGTTCACTCTAACTGCAATAATTTTAATGAGCTGTATGGCCATTTCGGAAATGTATTCCTCATCAGCAGCACTAATCCATTATTGCAAAAAAATGTTTAAAATGCATAAAACTTAAGGAAATCCTAACAATTAGTAATATCAAATATAGCTAAGGACAAAACTACGATGGAGGGAGTTAAACCTTAGGTTTTAGAATTTACATAAATTTAGATAATAGTAATTGATCACAGTGTACACATGAGATATAATCTCACGTACAAATACGCCATATTTAAGAAAAATAAAGAGCATACATCTCTAACCTGGGGAATTGTTTAACCAACTCCACGTTGCATTAAAAGACAAACTCTTGTATTAAATATTTTATGAAAGGATATGGAGTGAATGCAGATGAGACCATAACACATATGTTCACTCTAACTGCAATAATTTCAATGAGCTATATGGCCATTTCGGAAATTTATTCCTCATAAGCAGCACTACAACCCAAACATAGGAAATCCATTATTGCAAAAAATGTTTAAAATGCTTAAAACCAAACGAAATCCTAATAATCAGTAATATCAAATATAGCTAAGAACAAAACTACGATGGAAGGATTTAAACCTTAGGTTTTAGAATTTACATAAATTTAGATAATAGTAATTGAACTAGAAATGAAAGAGACCACTGATAAACAACCATCATCAGCATCATACCTGCACATATACCTCTACATTTACAACTCTGGACTTCTGAAAACAAACTTTACGACAAGCGTGATGATTTCTACTTTGCAATGGTGAACTTCCGTTTTGAGCAGTATTATTCCCACATTACCGGCTTATGGCGTGTACATTTCAAAACTTATTCGCTATTGCCGTGCCTGTAGTTTGTACATCGAATTTGTCAACAGAGCGAGATTACTGTCTCAAAAACTTATACATTAAGGGTATGTTCAGTCACTGTTGCAATTGTCAATACAGAAGTTTTACGGTCGTCACCACGATCTGACAGACCGTTAAAATGTTTCTATTTCACAAATGAGAACAGATATCTTTGGATAGACCCAGTGTCTTTTACTGGACTGACCAACTCCGACTGCGACAATACCGGACTTATCACTGGCAGTGTGACGGGTGCCACGCTTGGAATAGATCATGCTGACCCTTCCGGAGCACCTGATGATGCCTCAGTTTTTGTAGGGGATCACACCGCTAGTGCTTTAAGTGTACGGCGTTCTTGTTCATTTATGTTTATTTGTTTTGTCTTTATCATACTGTCTCAATTCGTGTTGGATTTGAATTGCCGTGATTTTGGATACTGTGGAAGTATTTTTATTCGTGGACATCAATTTTCGTGGTTTTCATAAATATCACTATTTCGTAGGTACTTAAATTCGTGGTTTCAAATTCCATACATTAAAACTCTATGGAAAAATTGCATTTCGTTGGGAACTTAATTTCGTGGTTTAGGAGAACCACGAAATCAACGAAAATTGGAACCCCACGAATAATAGTACATTCACAGTATATGAATTTAGAATCCGCCTTCCTCATTCTTGCTTCGGTATTTGTTTGCTGTTGTATTCTAATATTGAAAAAAAAATTAAAAAAACGACAATTCAGCTATTACACAAAATGAAGCACAACACGACAAGACAAAAAATGACAAGAATGCCACAAGAATTAAGCAGTATGAGAATATTTTAAGTATACTACGTTTAAAGTAGCAGAATATAATAAGATTTTTTGATAATCTAGCATATATTAACAAAAAAGCTATGCCTTTAAAACAGGGACTTTTGTGCAAACACTGAAGTAATTGTAAATATACTGTGGAAGTACTTTTGTTCGTGGACATCAATTTTCGTGGTTTTCATAAATATCACTATTTCGTGGGTACCCAAATTCGTGGTTTCGATTTCTATACATTAGAACTTAACAGAACAAATGCATTTCGTTATGAACTGAATTTCGTGGTTTTAGCGAACCACGAAATCCACGAAAATTGGAACCCCACGAACAATAGTACTTTAACAGTAGTTTCTGCATATGGGCATCTCGACAACTTATGTCTCTTCTGTTGAGATCAAATCAAACTATTTGGAAGATCAAAAACTGGTAGATTCTTATAGTGAACAAATTACCAAAAAGATCTTAATAAAAAGCCGAAATCAGGTTAAGGATAGAGCTATTCACAACGGAGTTTCAAGTAAAATTTTCTTAAACTGGATATTGCAAGATTCCAAATAAAATCGGTTTCCGAATAAAGAATTATACTGGTATTACAAGTAAATATCAGATAATAAATGCCATTATTACTGATTTTTTTTTTCATATGGCCATTTCGACAACTGTGATCAGGTGCAATTTAGAAGACCAGAATAAAAATAGATGTATAAAAACTATTAAAATCAAAATGGCCTAATTTTCACATATGTTGCATGTACATGCATAAAGCACAGATATAATTTGAATCTAGATCTCTTCAGTGTAGACATAATCAACATATTTGGACGATCAAAAATCAAAATTAATGAAAAGCTTATTATTATGGACGTGATAGAAGACACCCTCAGAAATACAATACAATGATAACTGAACATCTGAACACCACACTCGAGTCGTTCCGACAGAGGAAAATCCGACTTCCGGACACCGACTGGGAAATTTCTTTACTTCCATGCGTAATGTCATTAGGCTATACAAGACTCCTGTGGGGTCACATGTTGATCTATGACGTCATTTCCGGTCACCATGGCCGATAAGAGCTTCCAATATGAGCACTTCCGGTCTACATATAGGGATACATCCACTTCTAGTCGCGCATGGGCGCTGTTAAAAGGTTATACAACAGCCTTGCGGGATCACATGTTGTTCCAACACGTCATTTCCGGTTAATATGGCGGCCTTCATGAGATAAATACCCACATTTGGTTGTGCATGCACAGTATAAAAACTTGGTGTTCTAGTCACGTCACTTCCGGTGACGTCATTTCCGGCTCCAACAAATGCTATACTACTATCTAAGAAGGGGTAAGAATACTTGATCTTGTTCAATAATATGTAGTACTTGACATGCTGAACATTTTTGCAATTGAAACGTGACGACTATCTTAAGGTGCTTTTGAAATGTACGACAAAAATTATTAAATCACGAAAACTAGAGGCTGATAATACTGCAGCCCAAATTAACACAATGTTAAATTGTCTAATTTTCCAGAAGATTCAAAGGAAAAGATCTCTGAACGTGTTTTCAGGACCCCGAGGGAACCCCGGGATATAGAAATAGGACCTAGTATCTCCGGCTTGCGGGGTGTGACCCCTCCTAAACGGAGACTGACCCCGAGGGTCCCGGGATATAGCAATAGGACCCATTCCGTGGTTGTGCGGGATTAATGAATACACAACCCATCTTTCGGATGGGATGTAAACTCAGGTCCACGTGTAAGAAGAAACGCCACGCTTCCTGCACGTTAAAGAACCCTTGTAGCAAGCTCTTTTTGGGGTGGTCCGTAGGTGATCGGCTACAAGGCTAAATTCCCCGCCCTTGACGATTTCACCCTACTTTTCCAGTGGCAGTCAGAATTTCCCGTCCTATGGCCCTTTCCATACCCCAAAGTGATTATTTATTAACAAACTTGTTCTCGTCTTGATATAGCTGAAATATTGCTGAGTAGACGTTAAACAATATTCAATCAATCAATCAATCTGAACGTGTTTTCTCCATATGGTCCAATGTTAAACTATGTTCCCTGCCGGAGGCCATCTTGGTTGAGGTGCAAAATTGTCATACATATTTTTAAAGAAGACCGGTAAAGGCCTATTGTGGTCAAGTTTGAATCAAACTATTCAAGTAGTTTCAAAGAAGAAGGTCTTTGAATGTATTCGAGATGTGCATATGCAGAACTTAAATTCACAATAACTTCGGTACTTAGTTATTCCCCATACGGTCCAATGTTAATCTATGTCACCCGCTGGCGGCTATCTTTGAATACTTGCTGACCAGAAACACTCTTCAACATTCATGACCCTTTGAAAAGAAAAAAAAATGGCAGGGGTTCCCCTTATTACTAGTTAATACATATTTCTGAAAAAAAAAAAAACATGAAACACAATACTTTTTCATGTTTAGTGTCCTGGTTTGGTTTCCATGGTAACTAAGAGTTTCACTTTCCATTAGGACTCATTTCTGACCACCATTCAGCAAAATATTGGGCAGGGGTTCCTCTTAAAATCCTGACAATACATGTTGCTGAAATCAAAACATTCTGAGTTCTCTTTTTAATCTATTTTATACATTTTTCTGAAATTGTGAAGAAAATATGTTGCAGAATACTTTTTTTCAAAGATTCGATGTTCTGGTTTGGTTTCCACGGAAATGAAAGCTCCACTATCCATTGCAACCCATTTCAGACCATCATTCAAAATAAATTTTGGCAGGGGTTCCCTTATAATCCAGGTAATACGTATTGCTGAAATCAAAACATTCGAAGTCCCCATTTCAAAAAAATATATGGCAGGTGATCCCTTAGCAGAATACATTTTTTTCAAAGATTCAGTGTTCTGGTTTGGTTTTCATTGCAACTGAAAACTACATCATCCGTTACAACCCATTTCAGACCATAATTCAAACAAAAAAAAATTGGACAGGGGTTTCCCTTATAATCTAGACAATTCATACTGCTTAAATCAATAATTAATCTTTGAGATTCAGTAAATTTACCAAAAAGTCGGAACACACATATGCATTTCTTTTTCATCTAAAATTTTTATTTTAACTGGACATTGCAGAAGCCTTTACAAATATTGAATATTTCTTCAAATTAATTTTTTTTTTTTTTTTTTTTTTTTTTTTTTTAATGTCGACTCTTTACTCTATCTTTGCTTATGTTAATGACAACCAAAAAAGTATGTCGGTTTAAAGAATTTGAACTACAAATGTATTAGATGAATACAACATGTTCTAGTAATATAAAGAGTATTTTGTATGAACAATAAATTTTTTAGCTATTTTTGTTATCTAATAATACCAAACATGTGATTTTAGGCTTTATTTCCTGATTTTGATGAAATGTTTAATTTTTGTTTATTTTTAGCAGATTGAGACATTGACCTTCGTCTCACAAATCCCAGAATCGATAGGGTTCCTCCTCTAATCATAAATGTACGTCTCTGCAAAGTTTTATTTAGATATGACATGTGTTTCTAAAGATATCACAGGGAAACCAAAACTTGACGCCCGGATGCCCAGGCACCATACTTCATCGCAACTCGGCTAAACATGGAAGATCTCGACATGATAAACATTTTTGCATTTAAATCTTAACCTCTTATTCAAATCGTTTTACAAATACAAGGCAAAATGAATAAAATTCCGGAAAAATTTACTAAAAAGGGGCAATAACTCCTTTATCTTTATTCGGATTTTTTTCTCTCAAAATTTCCAGGTAGGTAGATCTCGATATGCTTATTATTTTTGCATTTTAAAGTTGACCTCTATCTGCTATATTTTTTCTTGAGAAAAAATGTTAAAATTTTGAACATTTTTCAGAAAAAAGACAATAACTCAAAAATGGATAATTGATTTTCTTCAAAATCGAGGGTAGGTCAATATTGTCATGCTTGTCAATTTTACCCGAAGTCAGATTTTTTATATTTGTAACGATTTTAGATTTATTTGCAAAAACAGCAATTTACCCAATGTGATGTTTAGTAACGGCAGCAATGTTGTTTGATCCTCGGACTCATCGGATACAATTTTGAAACAGGATACCCTGATAATGATTCAGGCCAAGTTTTGCCAAAATTGGTTAAGTGGTTTTAGAGAATATTTTTGAACAAGTTTACGACGGACGGACGACAAACGCCAAGTGATGGCAATAGCCCACCTGATTTGAAAGGTCAGGTGAGCTAAAAATTGACCGATAAAGGGCCATAATTCGTATATGGGTACTTCGATTTTCTTCAGAATTTCAATGTGGGTATATCTTTACAAACTTCCCCTCTATCTAGTATTATTTTTAATTAAAAATAATAAACATCAAAATTTTGAAAAAATTTCGGAAAAGGGACAATAACTTAAGATGGGCTTCAAAATTTCAGGATGGGTAGATCTTGTCTTGCTAATCATTTTTATCCCATGGCAGATTGGTTTTGAGTTATTTGCCAAAAGTTGTAATTTATCACTATATTTTATTTTAGTAACGCCAGCCATGTTGTTTGACTTAGGACACAGAAAATTACAAATTTTAAACTATATACCATAGTGATGAGTTAGTTGAAGGTTGTTCCATTTTGCTCAGTGGTTATAGAGGAGAAGATTTTTTAAAATGATTTAATGTCGGACGGACAGGCAACAGATGACTGACGCCAAGTGATGGCAAAACCTTACCCAGGCATAGTCAGGAGAGCTAGAAATATTTTGATGCTGAAAAGTTGGAAAACCAATTTGACTGACGAGAGTTACAGTTTTTATATTTGTTGTTATTATCTGACTACATTGCACTGCAATGTCTTGGAACAATCTGGACATCATATATCATCATTTCTCACCTGAATATCATTCAACATTCAATTAGGCACATCTTTAATGTTTTAACACTGGCTGAATTTTAATTACACAATACGATGTAGAGGAAACTTCACAAATGAACATAGAGACCCCGAAAAAAGCAATACTTACTTGATAGAGGTGTTATGAAATTTTATGATTTATATAAGTCATGCATTATTTATGTTTTATAATGGTCCTGCATCGTCCTTCGATTGCGGTATTTGTCTAAAGGCAACTGTCATTTGGCAAACAGTTATCATTGACTAACGTTGAAAACTCTCATTCTTCAGTCTATTTACTTCCTACGAATATTTTGAATCTGTTGTATCATATAAGTAATAACAATGGTGAAGCGATTCCTCAGGAAGATATCACAAATAAAAATAATTTAATTCTTGAAAAAATCATAAGCTTTATTAGAATCACATGCAGTGCAATCTAGAAGGAGATGATCAAAATACACTTCAGAACTATAATCACAAGATTGTCACATAGAACCTTCTATGCAGTAAGTTTTAAGTACAATCTGATTTACTGATAGTATATTAGTCTTAACATTCCATATTATTAAAATATTGTTTCAAACCATGACTATGTGGACGTTGCAGCATATTTAGAGACTTCTCAATCATTATCTTAGTTACTTAACAATGAATAAAGCTGCAAAAAAATCTTCATTGTTTCAACATTTACTTTGTTTAGCAATTAAAAATTAATGTAAATCAATTGAAAGACCCCTTTCAAATATTTTCCTTTAAAATACCGAAGTTGTTGTTATTTTGATTTTGCATATTGCCATTTCGACAACTTATGTCTCAATGCAGGTCAAAATTAAACAAATCGAAATAGGTGAAAAAGTTGAAATATAGGATAAAAAAAAGACAGGCAAAAAGCTAAGTCAAGAGCTATGCAATTTAATTAAATATCGGCATCATTCATGTGCAGCGACTTCAAATTAAAATGTTTTGTAAGTAAGCCTCGAAATGTTAAGTAACAATTTTATTTTGAAGTAAAGTAAATAACAATATTTGTTTTAGGAACAGCAATGAGTCTACCCTCCTCCCCTTCTGTAATAATAATACACGCAACTTCTGAATGACAACCAAAATGTCGAAAAACAATAATTTTGGGAATAATTTCTATTCAATAAAAATATCTTACATGTATAGGAAATGGCTGTGAAAGAAATTTACGATGATGAAATAAGAAGAACGTGCTTACTAAGAAAGAAACGATCCTATCGACCAAGTGCGAATCGACGAGATTATTATTATAGTCAAGGAGTATATGCGATTGTTGAAAAATCATTTTTACTGTAATAAACATCATTGATTTTACTAAAGTAATCATTTCTTTATAGGGATCGTATCTATTGTTAAGACAATAATAATGATCTCATCGATTCGCACTTGGCCGATAGTGAACGATGCAAATGTTCAGCTTAATTAAACTTTGATATCAACAATTATGTTGTCATCTGAATATTTCTTTTGCGTCGAATATATTCATTTATCGGTAATTTGGGACAGTTTCCTTTGATCTCTACTGCATCATACAGACTGTATCAAGGCTAGACGACAAGCAACAAGTGATACTTATAGATTATTACATGACATTTTTCATATCACAACCTTTACCAGCCCGAGAGCCGTCAGGCTCGAGGGATGATTTTGACCGATGGTTGATGAAGGATGTGATATGAAAAATGACATGAAATGATTTATTCATCATATACTTCAACTGTATAATAAATTTTCTGCTAAAAAATATATTTATCTTTTTAAAATGCAGTATTAGTATTTTGTAATTATACTTTATTTGATATGACGATATCGTGTACAATGTTTATCGTTTTTACGGAAATAAACGAACTTGCATGTGATAAACCTTCCGAGTTGTAACGGAAAGCATGCAATGATTACCGGGATGTCATATTAGCTCGCTTCGTCAAGTTTTGTTGAAATAATATGGTTTTATCCAGGGGTAAAATTTCAATCATATTTTAACTGAGTGTATAATAATAGAAATTATCAGCTGTTGGTCGTTTGACATGTGCCAACTGGTTGTGGAAGGATCTACTTTTATTTATTTTTTGTTTTGGCCAATCGCGCTTCAGTGGTCAAAGCTCAAAAAGAACGTTATATGCACCGTATACACAGTATCAGGAGAGTATCTAAAGATTCTTCCTGAAATGAAAAGATCTTCCTAAATAATGGTAATCCCTACCACCCCCCCTCCCCCACAACAAAAAAAACTGTCAATACCTCCACCAAATCGTATGTACATATTGGAAAGAAAAGATGGGCTTATTGAAATTTGACAGAATCAAGAGAACGACAGGGGATTGAAAACTGATAGAGAAAGGGGGCGAATGTCAACTCTGGAAGTGGAAATAAATAGACGGGATCTTCATAGGGAAATAGGGAACGGGAAAAGAGCAGATGGGACGGAAATAAAAAAAAAAACCGTGACAGGGAATGGGGGAAAACTATTGTATTCTCAAAACAAGATTATCAGGCGTGATTTTTATTCTGCTGAGTGTCTTAAAGACCTATTTACAAATATCGCTGGCAACAAAATCGTTCAATTCTTAAAAGCAACCAATTTATTTAATAAGATTTAAATGGATTTATCTTAAAAGTTATAATATTATAACAATTAAACTTACAGATTTTTATATTTTACACTCTTGTTTTACTTGTATAAAGCTATAATGGTTTTATATTTATATTTTATATATTTATTTATGAAAATTGTTCAATTTATTTAACAGTTCTCGCCACAATATAGCTGAAATATTGCTTAAGTTGGCGTAAAACATCAATCAATCAAAACAAGAGTAACATTATGACACGCCATGACACCTTGAAAGTTCCATCGAGGACATTGAAATGTGAACAATTTCCTTTTGACTATCATCAAAACATCAAGACCTTATCAGATAGCTTCAACCTACTTTATTAAATATAAAAATTTTATGATCCTAAATTTTGTTCAAATTTGACATTTTCATTACATCTGATAAACGTCCCTTCCTTAGCGTTTTCGTCATCATGCATTTGAAGGAATGGAGTGACGTCATGTAGGACCGCTTCATGCATAAAAAATTCGACAAAGAACAGTGCATAGTTTTTCACTATTTAACGAAAGTTGTTGCAAAGCAAAACGTAAAAAGGAATAACTTATCATAAAAGCAATTTAATATATGTTACATAATGTAATTACCGATAAAAAATTATAAGTATTTTTGTTCCCTCGACAAGGATTATCAGGTCCGTTCAGATTTGTCCTATTTGCCGAACAAATATACTAATATATTTGCCTTTCAAATTATGACAAAATTGTAGTAATGATATTTTAAACCGAGTTACATAAATCTCTGTCATCGGTAATTTGTGTGAATTTCCTTTGATTTGCATTGCCTCATAAAGAATATATCACTGAAAAGGCCGTGATATAGAAAATAACGGGCCACTGTCAAGACGTCACTTATGCGTTGCTATGCGTTGTGTTCATACGCTTCATACGTTGAACTGATGAATGTATTGAGGTGTTTCGGTAGTATTCCGCCATTTTGTTTTCATGTTTCATGCTTTGATAGGTATTTTTTATTAAAGAAATTTACAAGCATTTAAAAATTTGGACAAATCTTTAAAATGTTGCGCTTTAAACACAAACAATTTGCCTATTTCTCTTAGTCTATCATTAATTTTAAACGAAAAATTCAGAATAGTATTTACTGTACAATTCTTTGAAATGAAAATTTCAACAAGGGAGGTAATTCAAAAATATTTTACAAAGAAATCACAATGAAAATTTTGATTTTGTGAAATAATTACAAAATAAGGTCCGTGACCCCGATTTTTCTTTTTGTTTTTAGATAATTCGATGCACGGGCTAGCAATTTATAAAATTAATCGAAATTCTAATGGATGTAACTTGAATAACTTTTTTTTTAAAAAAATGATAATTTTCCTTAACATTTAAACTAAAAATTATCCATTTTCGGTGAAAGATTGCGAGCTTATATGGCCCGAGACCCCCATTTTTTATTTTATTTTTTTGGAAGTTCTATTTTTGAAGTTTAACTGTACAAATTATTGAAAAATTCTGATGGATTTTGCTTAGTCCCCCCAACCACCTTAATTATTGCAATAAAGAATTTATTAGCCATGCTCAAAACAGTAATTCCAGCTTATTCTAACTTATTTTAGATTCTTTTTATTATTTTGTGAATTGCCGATCAAAGAAATATAGCACATTTTGTTTTTGATACGGACTTTATCAAGGCATTACGCACCAAGATAACGGGCTTGCTTGATAGTAGTCGTGATAAAGTCCGTATCAAAATCATATTTTCGTATATTTCATATTTATTTAAGACATTTATTCATATTTATATATAATTGCCATGTTTCAATCAATATAATATACGATATAATAAGTGGGTAAAACTGAATGGGTGGATTCCAACAATTTAATCAATCAATCATTTTAATAAGTTCACCATGAAACTTTATTAGCACATTCATACCTAATTTAAAGATTCTGAATAATAGCAACCTTTTTTACGTATGTATTTTTATCAAAATGTGAAAAAATTTAAAATATGTGCTTTGAATGGTGTTGTTAATTACAGGTGCGTAATGATTTCGTTTTCATATTAGATAAATATCTTACATAGATCTATCATATCAAATATGATTTTCTTTACGACTATTGAAGCGACACCCAAATAACCTGTTTGACTCCAACAATGTCGTATTGTATTGGTGTATTCGCATCAAAAGTCCCATTCATTTTAACAGGTAAAATTTCTTTTCATGAGTTTTACATAAAAAGTGTTGATTGAAATAAAATAACCATGCCTTACCAAGTAGACGAAATTATCAAAATGAAGTTTTACGTAAAATAGGAGTACAACTTTAAATATGTACCTTAATACGTCATTTGTAAGCTGAATAGATGGTTTGATTCTTTTCCAAATATTGGACAAATTTAGGGACGTGAAAGGAATAATTCATTTGATTATATTCAATGATTGTAATTTGCTTTAAAATATTATTATGATTTTAATAGACTAAAAAATTACTGATTTTACATGTGTTAAATTTATGATGAGGAAATTAAAGACTTACTGCAGGAGATAGAAGAAGAAAAAAATGTATGGAACCTATTCTTATTCCAACGGGTCAAAGGTACTTGGAATACTAGTACCTATATTTCTGACTGTGTCTCTTATATGTGTATGTATTGGAATCGGGCTTCCTTATTGGATTATACTTGGAGATACATACTATGGATTGTTTCAAGTGTGTAATCAGACAATGTTTAGACAATGTTATACGGCTGTTTCGTACTTGTCGGACAACTCGAATAACAGTAAGTGTTGAACAAATACAAGGTGTATAGCTGAATTCAGTTTAGGTCGTGCAATGACTATTTATGTCTCATCAATTCAAACATAATCGAGACATACAAATACCGAAAACAAAAGAAGCCTGGCATTGGTATGGGAAAAATCATAAAAATTGGCTTGAATGTCAATCAACTTGAAAATAAAACTACAACCAAAGATAGTGGCGGTGTGACACAAAATTATAGTTGTTTTTCGTTCTTGTCGTCCTTCTTGTACAAGCTTTTGGGAAAAAACTCTTGTAGGAAGTCATGTTTCCATTTAATAATATCTGTTCATACGAGTAGTAAAACTTTGTTTTCGTATCCTTTGTATGAATTGTATTTGTTTGGTGGTAGAAACAAATTTGTTTTTGGCGCAAATACAATGAATTATGAACAGTGGCTAAAAAGTACATACCAGGTGACTAAACAATGATTAAATTAAGTTAATAGTTTCACCGGTATGACCGAATATCAAATTTTAAAGTAAACAAACTTATGACTTTGTCAGGATCAACGTTACGGAAACAGAAATGGAAGCGGTTCCGATCGCAACAAAAACTCTTTCCAAACATTGAACACAAGATATTTTTATACAAGCTTTTTCTTGGTTTTACGTCAAATGACATATATTTTAGCTACATCATGAAGAAAACAAGATAATACATCGGCAAACGAATACCGAAGCAAAAACGAGGAAAGGGGATTCGAAAATCATAAATCCAAAATCACAGCAATACGAATTGAGACAGTATGACAAAGACAAAACAAATATACAAAAAAGAACAAGAACGTCACAAAACTAGAAAAGATAAAAGATGAACAACCGGAGAAATGAATTTTTTGATTGTAAATCGAAAAAGGGTAGGAAATTTAGCATTCTAAACCAAGAAGCTGCTCTTTTCGAAACATATAGAAGGGCTTCTCTCTCGACATAGAGCTTTGCGTTTCTCTGCCTACAATCGAGATTAGGTTTTCCGTGTAATGACATGGTTACTCCTCACAGACAGGGTACTAGTATACCCTTATCCGCCAGCTCTCTAGACGGATCCTGAAAACTGATCTAGGTGCCAGAATCTTGATTGTACTCACATTTAATCCTCTAAATCAGGGAATACTTAATTTGATGACCTCTTATCCTTTACTACCTTGGCACATTATACTAAGGAGTATAAAAAAAGTAATTGGACCCAAAGTTTATCTTAGTGATCGGTCCAAGTGTTCTTCGTCTTTCGGGAATAATTTGCTCCAAAGGGATAGTAGGTCGTTTTAAAGGGGGTATTCTGGAAGGGGTAGATTTTCATTTTGATCTTCGGGGTTTACATCTTACATGCCTTCCATCTTAGAATGATGTAGCTGAATAAATAATGTTGAATAAACGCTAAATAACAATAATTAGTCTTTATAGATAAATTGATGTATTTTCTAGGTTTGACATTCTGGTACATGATGATAACATTTGCTTGTGTGGGAGCTTTTTTCATGTTTGTGTCTGAAGTTTGTGTGTTTGTTTACCCGTGTTATAAAGTTATCCACACAAGGAAGATAATTGTCGGGATAGTACTCATTGTTTTCCTAATACTGGGTTGTAAGTATTATTTGCATTCAATTCTGCTTTATTTTAAGTAAAAAATTAGCATAACTTTTTTAGTTTATTAAAGATCGGATTACAACATTGACAGTGGAGTATCGAAAAAAAAAAACATGACCTGTCACCGCTTGTTCCTGAGATGAAAATCCACGAAAGCACGAAAGAAAATGACGAGACATGAACAAAATAAATTACATTAATCTAATATGGACTTCTCTAGAGGGAACCGTTTTCCTAGTGTGTTGTCTGGAGCGTACAGGGAACGAGCCGACAGGCGAGGGCACTATTCGCACCAGACAACACAATAGGAAAACGGTTCCCGAAGGAGAAGTTCGTAATTAATTTAGTACATAACATAAAAGAAACCAAACTCAAAAGGAGGCAAAGTATAGCAAACCGGAAGTCTTGTGAGGTATAGTCCATCGTCAAGTATAGTATCCCGCTGTCAAGGTAAACAAATCGCTGTTCAAATATAGTGACGTCAGATTATCCAATGAAATCGTAGGATTTTTACATGTTATATACTGAAAGTTATTAAAATTTCAGCAAGCTGCAAGGGAACTATCATAAAAATCGACAGTGACTTCGGATGACCTAGAAGGAGAAACATTTCCGATTGATCAATAGACCTTTTCACTTTTACTGTAGTCCTGAATTATATGCCTTCGAGTAGGTAAAATGCAACGTCACTGGGCAAGATAATCTTATTTTTAAAAGAAATCTTGCCAATCAGAAATCTGCTGGATAATTCAGGTCCAATAACGCCGTTCTCTCTCGGTCAATTCACTAATGGTTAACAAATAGGTCTTGGCAAAGTGGACGAGATATAGACATTTCTTTTCTATGAAATATTTGTTAAAATTAATTGTATCAAAGATATATCAGTCAAATAAAACTGCAGTATGTCTAAAATTTGATAGAAATTAAAATAAAAAGATCATAACCACGAGATTGATCAATACAAATCACTAATACCGAAGTTACTGTGAATTTAGTTTCTGCGCAAATAACAAAAATATACCGAAGTTACCATAAATTTAATTTCTACATATGGCCATTTCTACAACATTGTCTCTACATTGCAGATCAAATCAAAACATTTGGAAAGCCTTAAACAAAAATTTGTAAAATCTGATAGAGTACAAATAACTAAAAAACTTAAAAAGTCGTTTTAACCTGGACATGGGATGTTGTCTCCTTGACATTTACCCCATTTCCTTTCTTTCTCATACTAAATGGAAAGCCAAAAAACAGAGCTATGCAAGAGGGAGATTCTCTTAAGTTTTAATATGGTTCGGGGGGGGGGGGGTAATAAGCAAAAATCCATCAGAATTTTTCAATAGTTTGAGGAATTAAACCTCAATAATTGAACTTCCAACAAAAAAAAATTAAATTGAGGGTCACGGACCATATAAGCTGACACTCCTTCACCGAAAATAGGGATTTTTTAGCTGAAATGCTAAGGAATTTTTTTTAGAAATTATTCAACTTACGGGGATATATACGAATCATGCACGCTTATTAATTTGCTTTATATTAAGGATGTTCGGTGGACATATTTATGTATTTTTGTCAGATTTTCGGGCTTCTCTGTTTTTATCCATTTAAAAGCTTAATAATTTTTTGCCCGTTAACCGCCTAATATTTCACTTTATAATCGTTTTGGAACATTGTTTCAAAATTTTATTCAATTGGTGTTCTTTTGTCACATTCATTATTGGATAAACATTCCTAATGATGAACATATGAAAAATGCACAGGAGTTCAGTTTCCCGCCATTATTTAAAACACTTGTATATAAAAAAAATCATCCGGTAACCTATCATTTTTTTTTTGGCTTAATTTTTTTCTTGTTTCAATTTTCTAACAAAACATCACATTTAATTGGTATCCTTGTTATTTTAACATTGACCAGCGAACATCCTTAAAACGGTTTCCAAATTGAAAAGTAAGGAAAGACAACCATCAAACACAGAAAGTGACAACTTATTTATCATAATGAAACCTCTTGTATGATATTTGAACTACTTGCTCATGAATATGTTTTTTTTATTTTATCGTTTCAGCTTTCTTTATTTTAACGGTGAATGGTTTAATGGTGGGAGTTGCAGTCGAATCAGCTCTCACAAAAACAACTTCCAGTCAAGCTTTCAATTATGTAGGATGGACTTTCTATTTATGTGGTTCTGGTGGTATACTGGCTTTAATAACATCAATACTATTTATTATACACCTTTATTTGGCTGTGTACTATTAAAATGCCAATTATTTTATTTATAACGGTGATTCATGAGATACAGAAAAGTGCAGATAGAGGAGAGTTAACGTGACAATCTTTACTCTATATCAATAAGCATATAATTAGACAACAAAGGTAAAACAGTTACCTGCTAAAGGCAGCAGCTATTTTGAATTTGAGGGGAAGAGGCTATGGATTTTCATGAAAGAAAATTTACCTGTTTAGACATTCCGAATTTGTCCAAATTGTGCATATTGCCAGTACTGCATCAGATCATGTTTTATTTCCGTCACGCCTTTCCAAATTATCTTTTTCTCAAAATACAGCATCACTCTTTTATTTTCAAATCCTAACTTATAAAAAAAAAGATTGTGATGCCTAAGGAATCCAATTTACTGCTTTTATCAATCTCTTCATCACTTACACTGTATTTCATTTAGTGCCATTATGGTAGTAAAACATTTTTTCATACTTAAATATCATCCATCATCTTTGAAAAAAATACTTTACCAACATATTGCACTTCGTCTTGAGATTTTTTAGACAGCTGGAAAAAAACCAACGTTTAGTAAAAAGTAGCATATATTTCAAATGGATTACATACTCAAGGGTGAGGTAAGAAGAAATAAAAAAAAATCATATCTTAAAAAGAAAAAGCGTTATCACAAGAGCAAATTCAAAAAAATGATCTGGTTTTTGTTTTAGAGATATTTATCATTTTTTATAATTTGCGCGAAAATTTTTCAGACTTTCAGTGTCATTATCTTAAATTGTGTCATCTGGGGCCACTTTCATAGGGAAAGAAAAGTAAATTGCATTAAATTATGTCAACTAATCAAAAGTTAATGTTACTGGTCAAAATACGTTTTGCCAACGTCGAAAGAAATAAAATCCCCAAAAATCTGAAAGGTATTCTAAATTCTTCCACTCTATTGCATTCTTTTGTTGAATTTAATTCTGAAAGTCTGTTTTATTTGTGCCTGTGGTAGTTTAAAGGCATACAGATGAAAGTGCAATTAAGGATGGTCACTCCTCATGTTTTTGAAACTATCTCTGACTTTCGGGATTCTCATACTTTATCCATCATGATGCATTAGAAAATTTTGCACACTGACCCCCAGTTTTCTTTTCAAAATATGTTTGTATACATCTTAAATTCGATGAAATTCTTGATATATCTTCATTGTATTTCAAAGGTCGATTGCCCTAATGCAAAGTAAATGAAAAATCTAGAGAAGTTCGGTTTCCCGCCACATTTCAGGCACGTTAATCTCAAAAACGAGCACACGGACCTATCAATATTTTTTGCTTAAAATGATGTATGATCGATGTTCTATTAAATAAGCATACTGATTTAAAATCCTTGACATTCTGAACTTGAGGAGTGACCATCCTTAAATGAATGTCAATGCTGTGATTGTTAGATACAAAAATGTGTTCATTTTATTTATTTGTGCATGTGATATCATTAACATTGTATTAAATACTACTATAAATAAATTGGGGAAAATCATATATATTCCTACTGAGGTTATTAGTTTCCTTTATTAGGAGGAACAAAAGCATATGTGAACAGCTGTTTACGTTTTATGACAAACTTCCCACACTGTTCCAAACAAAATGCTTATCGTCTATCAACTTTTTTCATTATATCAACCCAATATTAGGCTAATCAATATTAATCGTATCTTCCATTACTTTCCTAGAAAATTTTAAAGCCTGGGCATTTAATCAAAAGGCAAATTTCCACGTAGGTTTGCCAAAGACGAAGTGCCACATAGATAAAATGAAGATTTATAAATAAACAAATCTTTGTTTGAAAAGTTCGTAACACAAAGACACCAAGTTCAATTTGTTTCTTCATTCCAAACCCATAGGTAAAAATGTTTTATGATGTTCTCCAATATCAAAGTGTTTTCAGACTCAAACATGTCTCGTCTCCATCAATAAAGCAAACAGCTTGAATGTTGTTGGAATTACTGTTCTTATAGCTCCATTATTTGATATTACAATTTAAAGTTAATTTACGCATTTTATCGGTCGATGAGGTCCGTAGTCGAGTTGTTCTAGGAGCTGTTGCCACTGTTGATGTCGGAGAATTCTGTAGGTCTACCTCATCGCACATTACAGGGTTCTTCCATCCTTCTTTTTTTCGATACGACATGTGGGCGACGGACGGACTTTCATGGTATATCATTATAAATGTCGAAAAAAAAAAGACTGGCGTATAAAGATGTCTGACATTATAAGGTACCGAGTATTATATAGCGGTAGAAATGTGTCTTAGGACCTACAGTGCATTGATTTAACTCTTGATGAAGAACAACAATAAAAGCGTTGTCCCATTGCTTGTTTCTACCATACATTTGTAGAGACTTTGTCTCGTGTGCATTTACTCCATATACTTATATTCACTCTTTATTATCAATTTAACGACCCAAACATGTGTTAACATCAGAAATTAATAACTTTGTACAAATGATATGCCATTTGTGTGTATACAATAATAGCTTCTTACATGAGAGCAGATCAAAGATCGGGATATCTTTCATGAATGTAAGAAATTCCGCCTTTCTGCTGGAGCACAGCGAAACGAGAGAATAAGACGAAGAATTTCTTACATATGTGAAAGATATTTCGATCTTTGATTCTGATCGAATGTAAGTAGCTATTTCTTCCGTAAAATACGACAACCTATACTGTGCGAGTAACGTCGTTGCCATTTGAGTGTACCTTACATTGTGACGTCAGGTGTTTTATGACGTTTTGTCATGGTTACGATTATGAACGCTTATGGTTGGTCATTTACCCATGGGAGACGATCTCACATGGGTCGTCTCTCACTGTAAATTATCATTTACGGAAGAATTCATGAAGTCACCTCACTGAAAGTGTTGTCAACAGGGAAATATCCGCGGCAGTTTAATTTTCGCTATTTTGGCGCAAGGGATGAGGTGCCATTATAAAACTGTCGGATATATCTTGATGCCATTGTGTTATTCGGTTGCTCGACCGACAACCGCGAATCTTAGACCACACAAAATTTAATTTATTTGGAAATCCGCGAAAATTTTTTCCGGGTTGACCGTTTTCAACCAAACATAACAAAAAAAA
>MJUU01045294.1:98065-109280 GCA_002080025.1 Modiolus philippinarum
AAAAATAAAAATAAGGGGTCACCATTAAAATAAGAGAGAGAAATTGCGAAATGTAAATTTCTCTAGCGATATCTATGTGAAATTCTTTTATCAAATTATCTCCCTTGCATAATTTCTGTGTTCTGAAAATCCATTCACATATTTTTATGTATCGAATATAATATAATATTGTTTGTATTGGTATTTAAATATACTAGATTTGGTCCTAATTGAGAATTCTGTAAGTAAAATTAACATTTTGCCACAATTTTTGTTGAATTTGTCCTTGTTTTGTACAACTACTCCTACTCAACCTATGATATTCAATATTTCCAGCTCCTCACCTCATGACTTTAATTACAATATTTTGTCAATCCCGTTTGCAGCATATATCAAAGTGTCAATAGTAGTGAAAACAATGATTTCTCTGTGAAAAACAAATTGGATAATATTTTATAAAAAAATAAAAGCATTTAATAATATTCTTTTAAAGAGTTTTTGAAAGAACAAAATTAATAGTTTTCAGTTGGAAGATATCACAAATTACTGTTTCCTCTGAGTTTAAATAGAGAATCACATCTACTGGTAGATTCGTGGTGTGACTATAATGAATTACCTTCAAATAAAATCAAAACAGATCATGTACATATGTGCTATTTATACCATATTCTTGTAATTTTGAAGATTATATCATTTTCAAAAAAGATAAAAGTTAGAATTAAAAAAAAAACTCATGCAAGGACAAATTTCCTATCGATCCTTAGTATTTAGTGACAGAACAGGTATACTCGGGAAGGGTATTAAACGTTATTGATTCTACATCCGATGCATTTCTTTATTGGTAAAAATATTAAGAGAGGAGACTTTTGATTTAATTCAAATGCGTAAGGATTAGTTGAATTGTAAAAATAGGTTAAAAAGTAATTTAAAAAAAATCCCCATATGGTAGTCTTATATCTGCTGCTTTAGTTTCCTTCTTCGTATTGTTAATAATGTGCATGTATCATTGTTAATTTAATTCATAATTCGCTTAATATTTCATGTCTCATAACCCAGGATTTACTCACTGATAGTGTGATTGATTGATTGAATATTGTTTAACGTCTACTCAGCAATATTTCAGCTATATCAAGACGACAACAAAATTGTTAATAAATAATCACTTTGGGGTATGGAAAGGGCCATGGGACGGGACATTCTGACTGCCACTGGAAAAGTAGGGTGAAATCGTCAAGGGCGGAGAATTTAGCCTTGTAGCCGATCACCTACGGACAACCCCAAAAAGAGCTTGCTACAAGGGTTTTTTAACGTGCAGGAAGCGTGGCATTTCTTCCAACACGTGGACCTGAGTTTACATNCCATCCGAAAGATGGGTTGTGTATTTATTAATCCCGCACAACCACGGAATGGGTCCTATTTCTATATCCCGGGACCCTCGGGGTCAGCCTCCGTTTAGGAGGGGTCACACCCCGCAAGCCGGAGATACTAGGTCCTATTTCTATATCCCGGGTTCCCTCGGGGTCCTCTGTTAGGAAGACTCATACTCCAAGCTCAGAGGATGCCGCGGGCCTATTCATAAGCCGGGACCGCGCACGGCGGCACTGATAGTGTGACGGGTGCCGCTAGCGAAGCAGGACATGCTTACCCTTCCGGAACACCTGATGTCATTCTCGGTTTTATGGGAGTCCACACTGTTAGAGCTATAGTTTTTTTGGGGTGTCTTGTATATCATTTTTGTTAATTTCTAGTTTTTTCTTCGTTAGTGATGTTTGAATGTTTTTTATTGACGAAAATATTCTTTAGACTTTTATAAACCAATAAATACTAAAGCTACAAGGCGGACCGAAAGGTCGAAAAGCTTTAAATAAAAAAAATATGGCAATGTAAAGTGAACACAAGGTAAGACAAAACCACAATACAAAGAAACGTGATAGGACAAGAACGTGAAGAAAAGGTATTTCATGGCGTAACTAGGTCACAATTTATGTAAAGGAAATAGCATTTGACGCAAAGCGTATATAATTGATTTTATTTAATTAATTAATCTTATTTGACCTGTAATATATCTTTATCTTTCAGATGTATTGTTTGACGGTCTTGTAAGTTGTCCTGTTTAAAGATGAGAAGAAAGAAAAAAAATATTTCTCTGATTTCTGTCCTGTTTTCCCATTTGCCTTACAATTTGAGAAATACAAAATATACAGATATAAGGACATCTGAGCTGTTAAAATGGTGGATTTAAAATCTTCACCTTGAGAGCTGTTTCGCAACACATATTTTGTTTTATATTAAATTTGAGAAATAGGTTTCTTCCTTAACTTGCTGTTTTCCGTTTCAAACAGCCCATTGAGGACCGGGACGCGTGAAACTGTCTTACACGCATATAGGTCAAATCCAACGTCACGATTTGTCCGACGTCACAGTTGTTACCTCAAATACATCCATGGATAATTTGGCGTCACAATTGAAAACTCCACAAGAGATGGCGTAGTTCATGGAAGAAATAGGTTCTTACATTCGACCAAAATTCATGATCGGGAATCTTCCACTCGTGTGTCTTTTACCCTCTCATCAATGAAATAAAAGGGACAACGGGAAAAGACTATTTTTTTTACACTGGTGGAAGATATATTGTATATGACTATTTTTCTCCTCTCTAGAAAGAATTGCAAAGTTCTTCTCGGAAATTGATTGGCTAAATTATGACGTCAAATATGTTGGCCATTTTCCAACACTGCCATTGTGACGCGATGAAAAAGGCGACCATACCCGATGACGTCATTCTCAAAGAACACAATTATTTCGGATCATCAGAAAAGGTGGTAATGTCCAAAATTTCCATGAAATCATTAGAGAAACAGAATCCACAACTGTATATTGTGAGAAATGACATGTCTGTACTCTCGGGAGTTAAATTTTTAAACCATGAAATAATTAATGAAACAGAAACCACAACTGTATCTCATGAGAAAAGACTTTTCTACTCTCTCGTAACGACAGGCCTCGTCTTAAAAAAAATGAAAATTTAACTATCTCTAGTGTAGAAATGTCGTTTCTCACTCGATGGCGCTTATTGAAAATTATTTTATTGTCTAAACATGACTGGCCACAAATTACACAATTTAGATGCCGCTTTGGCTTTTACATATGATCTAATACTCGAGAAAAAGCATGCTATGCTCCATGAATGCCTACCGTCGCCTCAAAGTTGTATATATTTTAAGTTAAGATGAAGAACAACAACCAAAGCGTTGTTCCATTTGCTTAATCTTACCACGTATTAATAGGGATTTTGTCCCCTGTACATTTACTCCATATCCCTTTATTTGTTCATATATATCACAGGACTGGTCGCGGTCTAGTTGTCACCAATGCTAACGTGGATTGACTTCGAACATGGCTTTTTTTTTGTTCGGGCAGAATAAGGAAATTAAATAGTTGATCTTGTTTTTTAAAGGTTCCCACTTCGATATAGCTGAAATATTGCTGAAGTTGACGTAAACATTACTAAAATCATTTTTAAAGCAAATATGATTTACTGTAGTGTCAAGCAATTTTTTCTATTGGTATTAAGGTAGTAGACCCATGGGAACCCCAAAATTTTCCACAAATTCAATTAAATTTTAGTATGAACTATCTTAGAAGCGTTAATTTCTGCTCAGAAATCACCATGAGGCATTTACTTTTTTACTGTATATAAAATAATAATCGGCATAAATTAGGCCTAACCCCCTTAATTGCTACACCGCTTCATAGAAACTAAAATTAACAATGAAGGGATATGGAGTAAATGCAAATGAGACAAAGTCTTTACAAATACATGGTGATACTTAGCAATGGAACAACGCTTTATGATTTAATAGTTTTCATGCATTTCGTGTTGACTGAAGTACAAAAGAATATACATTGTAAAAATATTGCTGAAAACACAGCTTCATTTAAGGGAGTACGAGTGTCAGAAATTTTGTAATTAGAATTAAAATGCTGATCTTTTGTTTTGAAGAGCATTTCGAATGGAACAAAATGAGCAAAAAAATTTGAAAATCAATGTAAGAATTTTCGAGATACAAGACGTCAAAATTTTGGCGGGAAACAGCTCTGTCTAGAGTTTTCCTTCAATGTGCATTAGCTGTTTATGTGCCTTAAAATATATGAAAATATAATTGGAAGTTGATAAAACTTGATACACTGTCTATTTTATGCATTTAAAAGTGACTAATGAGCAAGAAAATATGATCCATGTGCTAAAATTATTGACCCTGTTTAAATTAATAAAACCCGAGGATTTCGAATGCCTCTGAAATCTGACGCTCATACTCCCTTAATATCTTCTTGATGAAAAACCTGAGGGTCAATTTTCACCAAAAACTAATTTTTATATAAAACGGATTTTTCTCCTCCTATTCCAGGTCTGCTACCTGAAATCATTATATTTAACTGTTGTAATAGATCTGTATATGATATATCCACAATAACTTCTCATTTAAACAATACAAATATGGAGAGATCTGTTTCATATTAAGATTTTAATTTTTATCTCAATCAATATGAAACAGATTTGTTGATATTTGTATTTGAAATCGACAATAATAGAAATCTGCTGACCTAGATTTTTGACAAAAGTGATGATTTTTATTTTCAAGTAGTGAATTTCCCTTTTGTTTGTGTTACCATTCAAATTTCTTATTCTGTGGGAGTAAACATATCGGAATGGATACGTTATTCTGGTCTTTATTGTCATTCAAACAACGGCAGTAGAATACCGAAGGAACAAGGGAAGTGATGATCACAAAAATCAAAGTCCAAAGACATGGAAAAACGGCAACAGAGAAAAGCAAAGACAAAACAAGGACGTGAGAAAGCCACAAGCCACGGAAATAAAAAGACGACATTAAGAACTAAAGCACTCATAGTGTGAACTCCCATGAAAACCGGGAGTGACATCAGGTGCTCCGGAAGGGTAAGCGTGTCCTGCTCCGCTAAGCAACACCCGTCACAATATCAGTGCGTCAATCCGGGGTTGAGTCAAAACCGGTTAGGTCAAATCCATGAAAACGTGAAATTTAGCTGAAAATGTCCATTTTCATTTGGGACAGGATATGTAGTAAATGCAAGAGAGACAAAGTCTCTACAAAATATTGGTAAAACGCTTTTACTTTGAAGTCACAATTAGGCTTCAACAAAGGTGAAGTCACAATGACGCCTTGAACAATGAACAGTGCTCATACATCATAGTAAGATCAAGACGACCCTAGAACCAGTTTGAGCGGAAAACATTGCTAGATGTCGAAGTACGCTACATGCATGTCTTTATAAGTCAAGCCTTTTTGCGGTAAATTGAGGTGGTATCATGTTTTATACTTTAGCACACTTTACTTATTAGATCGAATAGATATTTTCTCCTTTGACAGGATAGCTTTGCAGTGAAACCAATAAATTCCTCGCATTGTTTCTAGTGCAGTTACAGTATACAGATTATTTCAAATGCATAAAGGATAATTAAATTATTTATCAGTGTTCATGTGTTACTTAACATCGATATTATCTCGTGTCTAAAGGTTACAAAAGATTTTTGACGTAAATTTGCATAATATGAAAAAAGAAATACGCGAGAGGACCAATTCTTGGTTTTCGGAAATAACACGATGTGATAATAGGATTATTTAATCCTGTGATAAACCCAATATACCTTTTTCAAGCAGTACACCTTTAGGTTCATGATTAATTAATTAAATGTATTTATGGTATGAATCGATTCTTGTAAACAGTTCTTGCATTGCTCATCTCAAAAATAGACATGTCCAGCAACAAGCCTATCACACAATATAGATCGAGTTAGTAGGAAAAATGAAAGGATATGGAGTGAATGTACATGTGACAAAATCGCACACGATACATAGAAAACTCCAGTTTATCAAGGACAGGGCTTTTATTCCTGTCTACATCTTGATGTCGCCTGAGGGTCTTCAACTAGAGGTGAGTTAGTTCACTTTTATAATGACATAAATAAAAAATGGCCGCTGGGCATCTTGACCTTATCTAGCCTTTTGATTGACCACCAGAAACAACAAAATAAGATTTTTATACGACCGCAAAAATGTCTGCGGTCGAATTATGGTATTGCGCAGTCGTCGGCGTCTGTGGTCAGCATAAGTTTGTTTTTAGTGGACGGATCATTTTCAAATTTCAGTATGAGGTTTCTTGGCATAAGGTTAAGCCCGGGTTTTGATTTCAGGTTTGTGGCCCCACCGTTTCAGAAAACGGGGTAAAGTTGGATATTTTCGTGTCTGTGGACAGAATAACTTTGGTTCCAGTGAACGGATCATTTTCAAATTTAGTATGTTTCTTGGCACATGCTTAAGCCTGGGGTCATAATTTTATGTTCCTGGCCCCGCACGTTTTCAGAAAAGGAGACAAAGGGGATTAATTGGGTGTTTTCACATATTTGACTGTAGAATCTTTATTATTTATCGGATTCTGATGGGGTTTCTCTCAGTGTACTCCCTTAGAAAATTTCCAATCTGGAGTATGCCAACGGATTTCATGTGGCATGTACCGTTCCCGAGAAAAATGGGCCCAAAAGAGGTGAATTTCAAAAATTTCATTTTTTAAAAATTTTTAGTCCGATTTTGATGCAGTTTTTTGCAGTGGATTCCTCATTACAAATTAACGTAGCGCTGCACCACTAGATTTTTGATAACTTGTTTCCTTTCCAAACGGGACCAAAATTGCAAACATGCAGATTACCTAAATTTCTTATTTTTATCTGATTTCAGTGGGACTTTTTTTCTATAGATTCCTCTCATTGTATGTTTTCAGATGTATGTCAACAGATTTGGCGTAGCTCTTTCCGTTTCTGAGCTATAAGGGGTCAAAGGGGCCAGAATTGCAATTTTTAGAAACATTTTAATATTTTGTGTCCAGCTAATTACTGTATCAAGCTTTTTTTGTGTCCATCTAATTACTGTATCAAGCTTTTTTTGTGTCCTCAAGCTTTTAACTGTGTCCACATTTGCTTTAAATTACACTTGTTCAAATTTCAGTGGTCGACATGCTGCGGTCGTATCATGCTGCGCTCTGCGTAGCCCTTTATTGATGCAGAGGAAAAACTAAAGGAATTTCATCTGTTATCATGTGTGGAGAAACGCCAAGCTCCATACAGTATAAAGATCCCTTCTACATTTTCTAAGGAGAGCAGACTAATTTGGGTGGTATGAAGCCCCTACCCATTTGGTACCTTTTCCGGTGGCAATTAAAACTTATTGTCCCGCTTGTCCCTTCCACCTTGATTTCTTTCTTCGTTTACGTACTTTTCTTTTTCTTTATTGATTTACTAGTTCTCGTCCTGATATAGCTGAATTATTGCTCACTTGACGTTAAACTATAGCAAAGCAATAAATCTGTTATCATGGTACTTAGATACTTAGTTGCTGTAAATTCATGTACACATATATACGTTTGCGGCTGTCCTAAGTCAGGAAATTTATTAAACCTTTGTGTGTCTTGTCTGTTTTCTACCTAGTTACTTTATGTCTACAGGAGTCTGGGATGGTGTTTATTTCGCTGGACTTGATTACCCTTTATTTAGGGGCCGATTCCGACCTACCGTTGGGTGTGGGGTTTCCTCATCGTTCATTGAAGATCTTATGGTGGCTTTGAATTGTTATAACTTCCCTTTTGGTCGTTGTCTCTTTGACACATTCCCCGTTTCCCTTCTTTTTTCTATAGTGCGGAAAATGCTGATTTAATTCTATGACAGTGCCTTAGTGCTATCTCATAATACTTTTGCTCTTTCTCTTAAATCCCTTATTTATTCTAGCTTCCCTAAACTCGTTCAGGCATACCGCTGCTATTTTGAATTATCAGTTGCATAGTTCTAGAATAATTAATTAGCTTTAAATAAACTTGATATTTTCTAAATACAACCTCTCGTGATTTCTTTTTATGTCCCTGGTCTACATCTCTAAGGTTGATCTGCACTGTAGAAACATAAGTTATCAAAATTGCCAATAGAATTTAAGTGTCATTTTCAGTTAGGTAATTCCTTTTTTGATCTGACTTGCCTTCATTTTTCTTTTCTGTGTCGTACTCATGTTATGTCTTTGTTTCTTTGTATTTCCTATGTTGCCATTGTCCTTGGATTATTCGTTTAAGACTGGCGGTTCGGTTCTCACTTACTTTGCCACTTGTTAAAAAGTACCAAACACCTAAGTTATTTTAAATCAATTACGACAACATCCCTTTCAATTGCATCTTTTCTAGTAATGTAACCGATGTTTCATCATGACAATACTCATTTCAAATTGAACATATATGTCTAGTGCAAAGGACTAATTTAAAGTTTTGTATTTTGACTCTTTGCGAGCTTGAAAATACCGCGAAAATAAATCACCACCAAGTCCACCTGGAAAGGTAAGGTTGGAAATAAATTCGCAAAAATAAGCTTGTTTACATACTCCTTCATTTTTAAATTGCTAGGATAACTTGTCATGTGCTATTTGTTCCTTCATAATATTTGTTCCTAATGGAATAAACATTAGATAGCAATTATTCCAAAAGGAAGAAAAAGTATGCCAATGTTTATAATATTTGTTCCAAAGGAACTTTTGTTATGAGGAACAAATATACGTTGACACAGTTATTTTTATATTGGCGGGATGTTCAATTAATCGGTCATGAATATTATCTCGTTGGGAAATAATTCTTTAGATATTTAAACATCACCAACCAAAAACAAAAGCTAAATTTAGTCAATTCTTTAATTCCTCTAAATAGAGATTACAATATATTAAATGACAATATCATAGGTAACAAGAGTGAAGAAATAGGAAAAATGAAAGGATATGGAGTGAATGTACATGTGACAAAAACGCACACGATACATAGAAAACTCCAGTTTATCAAGGGTGGAAATAAATTCGCAAAAATAAGCTTGTTTACATACTCCTTCATTTTTAAATTGCTTTTATTCCTGTCTACATCTAGATGTCGCCTGAGGGTCTTCAACTAGAGGTGAACAATATTCACCCCCTCAAGCGAGATCAAGAAGGCCCCTAGCGTGAACTAAAGCGGTATTCTTGACAAAGAATATATCAAGGTCACTCCCTTGCTCCCCACTCCCTAGAGTGAAGAAAGTATATACTAGTATTTAACAATAAAAAGGTGTAATTATTAGTGATTACATGTAATTACTTAAATTTAGGAATTACTTGTAATTCGTGGTGCTTTGGAAATACATGTAATTCCTGAAATAGCCTAGTAATTACATGTAATTACTAAGTTTAAATGGATTTTTACGCTTATTTACTAACCCGCAATTCAATTTGACAAATGATCAGAAAAAAGTAAAAGTAATGAAGATATCACCGATTATAAGATTACAGAGTAGTAACACTATGAAATGGCTGATGATATTTGGTATAACTGTTTCAATTGTACTAATAAAAGTGACGAAGAAGCTAAACTTAGTGCTTGGGTTTTACATTTTGTGTAAAATAATAAGAAAAAAACTGTATAATTTTCATCATATGTTACAATTTGAAAGGCATAAAGGGTATTTTACATACTTACCTGCTACCAAAGCCCATTATTACGAACCCCTTAACAATGTTCATCAGAAATTCTAGTTTTTCTTTTAATTTAGAGTATTCTCTATGAAACGGATTCGAAATTTAAGTAAGGATCAAGATATCATACGCTACAACTCGGACTATAGATGTAACATATTAGCTGTCATGTAAATGCCCACTTTTAAAAAAACCCATAGAAGGTTTTACCAAACTTTCTACAAATTGGTCCAAATTTGTACAAACCAAAGGTGTCCTCCATGATTTTGCAATGTAACTTTTGGGCAGGTGTAAGGGTTTTTAGCTATAGCTGAAAAATGAAAGTTATTGTGCTTATACCTACCTGTCCAGTTCACGTTAGCCGATTTGGTCCGAGTTTTTGTGTTCACTGTAGAGTGTATGGTAAAGTTAGATAGAGTTAATGGACAATTTTTGTACAACACATTGTTCATATAATGTGGTTTCTCATGCAAACACAATAACCTTGTTTGGTGGGTTTAGTGAGGTCGAATTCTAATATGGGCATTTAATCATCTTGAAAAGATGCTTGACTTTTGTGTTATTTCTTGCAACTTTGAATAAAACAAGTAAATTAAATTAAGTTGAAGTAATTTATAAGTATTTAAAACGAAAATTACAAATATTATTTCACATTGTCAACTAGCCTAAGCTTCACAAGAACCCTTACAAACAGAGATTCATTGCAGGATCTGCCAGATGCACCACTAAGCCTGTATCCCAACTCCTTACCACTTTACTGACTGCAGTTAGAGATGGTCCAAAAAGCTACTACGAAAAAGCCTATTCCACGAGCGGCGTGAATCAGATGTGGATTCTAAAAAATTCCAAAGATTTCCTTGAACAGCTTTCCTCAAACAGTCTCGCATACTGCAATAGCATTCAAACTTTTGATTTTTCTACCCTTTATACAACTCTTCCACATAATAAACTTAAAAGTGTAATTTCTGATCTCATACATCAATGTTTCTGTACCAAAAACGGAGAAAACAGGTCTCATGTTCATTTACTCCATATCCTTTCGTAAAATATTCGTGGTTATAGGAAAAGATAAAACATATTTTGTTAAGACCCACACTGAGTCAAACAAGAAATACAGTGAAAAGGACGTGATAAAGATGCTTGAATTTTTGATCGATAACATTTTTCTTGAATGTGGAGGCCGCGTTTTTCAACAGAAAATAGAGATTCCTATGGGAACAAATTGTGCGCCACTTTTAGCTGACCTTTTCCTTTTTTCGTATGAAGCAAAGTTTTACAAGGGCTGATACAACAGAAACAAAAACAAGCCCAGACTTTTAATTTCAGCTTCAGATATATAGACGATGTACTTTATCATAATAACCTAAGATTTAAAGAACATTTACATCGCATCTACCCTAGTGAACTTGAAATTAAAGAGACAACCGATACACCCAATTCTGCTTCATACCTTGACCTTTTGTTATACATTGACGAACATGGACGTCTGAAATCTAGATTATATGACAAACGTGATGATTTTGACTTTCCAATTGTGGACTTCCCATTTCTCTTCAGCAATATACCTACCTCCCCATCATGATTATGGAGTGTATATTTCACAATTAATTCGTTACTGTAGAGCGTGCAGTACATACGGTGACTTTGTAAAAAGAGCAAAAGCACTGTCA
>MJUU01045297.1:0-29171 GCA_002080025.1 Modiolus philippinarum
TAACAAGAAGGTCTTTCCGACTGGAGTCGTGAAAGACCTTAATAATAAAAATAAGAAACACAGCAAAAACAATAAGTCTCCCTAAACTTCGTTTGGGAGACTTAATAATAATAAAAATAAGAAACACGGCAAAAACAATAAGTCTCCCCAAACTTCGTTTTGGAGACTTAATAACTAGATTTGCAATTGCAAGCAATAGCTGATGTTGCCCCTGGCAGCATATTCGATGCTCCCATCTTGTTCGCAGCGTCAGAATCTACCTAGAAATCAATTTTCATTGAAATCAGACAACGTTGAAATTTTGACGTATTTTGGCGGCCATCTTGGAAATGGCGGCCATTTTGAAATTTTTTTTCGGTAGCGTGCACTTCTCGTCATGGTGATCTAACTTCCTGCCAAGTTTCATTTCCTTACATCAAACCGTTTTCTCAAAATAGTCTGGACAAAAATGTGTGGAAGAACAATAATAATAATAATAATAATAATGGAGAATAAAAAGAAGAAACAATACAATAACAATATGTCGCCCCAACATTCGTCTGGGGCGACATAACTAGATTTGCAATTGCGAGCAATAGCTGATGTCGCCCCTGACAGCCAATTCGATGATTCCGTCATGTTCGCAGCGTCAAAATCTATCTAGAAATCAATTTTCGTTGAAATCCGTCAACGTCGAAATTTTGACGTATTATGGCGGCCATCTTGGAAATGGCGGCCAATTTGAAAATAAAAATATTAAAACGCACATCTTCATATGGTGTTCCAACTTTGTGTCAAGTTTCATGAACTTCTAATCGTGCATCACTAAGTAATAGACCGGACAACTTTTGGCTGGAAAAAGAATAAAAATAACTAGATTTGCAATTGCAAGCAATAGCTGATGTCGCCCCTGGCAGCCAATTCGATGCTTCCATCTTGTTCGCAGCGTTAAAATCTACCTAGGAGTCAATTTTCGTTGAAATCGGACAAAGTTGAAATTTTTACGTATTTTGGCGGCCATCTTGGAAATGGCGGCCATTTTGAAAAATTTGTCGGTACCCTGCACTTCTCGTCATGGTGATCTAACTTTCTGCCAAGTTTCATTTCCTTACATCAAATCGTTTTCTCAAAATGTGTGGAAGAATAATAATAATAACTAGATTTGCAATTGCAAGCAATAGCTGATGTCGCCCCTGGCAGCCAATTCGATGATTCCATGCTGTTCGCAGCGTCAAAATCTACCTAGAAATCAATTTTCGTTGAAATCGGACAAAGTTGAAATTTTGACGTATTTTGGCGGCCATCTTGGAAATGGCGGCCATTTTGAAAATTTTTGTCGCATAGATTCCTTCCTCTCATCTTAGCGAACATTTATACAAAATATGAAGTAATTCCTTTAAGCATTTTTTTAGATATTGAATAATAAAATAATAATAATAATAAAGAAACATAACAATAACAATATGTCGCCCCGACATTCTTCTGGGGCGACATAATAACTAGATTTTCAATTGCAAGCAATAGCTGATGTCGCCCCTGGCAGCCAATTCGATGCTTCCATCTTGTTCGCAGCGTCAAAATCTACCTAGGAATCAATTTTCGTTGAAATCGGACAAAGTTGAAATTTTGACGTATTTTGGCGGCCATCTTGGAAATGGCGGCCATTTTGAAACATTTTTCGGTACCTTTTGTACAAAGTTGAAACACCATGTGAAGTTATGCATGACAGTGAAAAAATAACATAGTATCAAGTGATTCGGTTCAGGCATCTCTGAGTAATTATTGGAAGTAAAATAATAAAGAAACCGAATAATAATAATAACTAAGAAACGGAACAATAACAATATGTCTCCCCGACTGCGTCTGGGGCGACATAATAATAAAAATAATAAGAAACGGACCAAAAACAATAAGTCTCCACAAACTTCGTTTGGGAGACTTAATAAGAAACAGAGTAAACACAATAAGTCACCAAACTTCGTTTGGTAGACTTAATAAGAAACAGAGTAAACACAATAAGTCACCAAACTTCGTTTGGGAGACTTAATAAAAAACAGAGTAAACACAATAAGTCATCAAACTTTGTTTGGGCGACTTAATAACAAAGAAACGGACCAATAACAATATGTCGTCCCGACTACGTCTGGGGCGACATAATGAAGCACATCTCCTTTTCTTGATATTGTGAAAATTCATAAATAGTTTTAATAAATTCAGATATAAGTAATGTTGATTTCGTTTTTTAGATCTGCATTGAAAAACGTTAAAATGTTACTTTTAAACTCATAAATAAGTTATGTTTGTTGGAATTATTGGAAGTTACGCATAAAAGACTTTAAAACTATTACTTTGAAATTTATAAATAAGTTATGTTTATATGATTTTTTTAAATTCTGCATGTAAGACGTTAAAAAATATTTTTTGGAGTTCGTCACTGTGTCCAATCGGGTACGGTAACGGTTGTTTTGGAATTTTCTTCATATCGGTGAAGGGATATGGAGTAAATGCACATGGGAACAAGTCTTTACAAATACATGATAAAAACAAGCAATGTGACTTCGCGTTTATTGTTTTTCTTCATATGAATTCTATTTCATTCAGAATTTAACACATATCAATGTTCAATAGGACAATGATAAGAGAATAATTACATTTATTTGATTGCAAACCAAGTTATAACAGAGAAATCAAAATGAAAGTGTCCATGCTCAGTACAGTGTAATCAATACACAAATACCAAACACGTACACTTTTACTTTAAGTTTGAGGCTATACCTTTCCTCGCAATGTAAATATGGTTCAATTTTACTCTATATTCAATCTTCAATCAAACAATATGATTAAATTAAATCAAAATATATGGTGAAGGTGTTTTTGAATTTTTAATGATAACAGGAACAACCAAATGATACCAAGCAACCGTTGCCGTACTCGTTTGAACACCGTTCATTTAAACGGTGTGTTATTTGATTTTTTTTTCAATTATGCATGAACACGTTAAAAAAGATACCTTGGAATTCATAAAAAAGTAATGTTTATTTGAAAATTTTAGAACGATGTTCATGTCAACATTGGAGGTGGCAGTGACAATATTATAAGACAGAATATCTTCTACAACACACTACAGTACTCAATGCAGGTCGACTCAAGAGGAACACGCAGACCAGACTACCATGATTACATTATGAACAAACTGAATGTAAGTTTTGTTGTCAATATTAGTGTCAAATATATTAATTAATTAATTTTGACGAATGGATTATGTTTAATTATGAATTATGTGCTGATTAAAACATAGTGGTAATCTGTCAATTTATGGAGATTTGAATTATAGATATCAATAAATCGAATTATGGAGATTTGAACTGAATTATATATATCAATAAATGATTTATAGATATTAAGAAATAGCACCATTTATTGATATTTAAAAATGATTTATAGATATTAATAAATGATTAATTACTATCTATAAATCGTACACTATTTAAATATTTATAAATCATTTGTAAATATCAATAATTCATTTCTTAATATCGATAAATCATTTTTAAATATCAATAAATAAAACTGTATTTATTGATATCAATAAATGCTGATTTATAGATATCTATAAATATTTATTAATATCTATAAATGATTTATTGATATATATTATTATTTAATAATATCTATAATTCATTTATAGATATCAATAAATAGGGAATAAATTCCACAACGGCTTTCCATACAGCCCTGAATAATTAATAAATGGTCAAATCTCGTGACTTTTTTATTTGAAGGTAAACACATTAGACGCAAATCTGTTATAATGCAAATTTCTGGGGTAACCTTACATTATTTTATGATTTCTGTGGTAAATCTTCAATCTTTACTATCGCGAATGTTACCTCTGCTTACTTAATGCAGCAAATTTTCTTGTTATTTTACTCACATCTAAGCTTCCACGTTAGTGAATGTTTAACTTTATATTTTCCCTTTCTGCCATTTTTTCAGTATTTGTTTTCCAATATATTATCAAAAAAAATTCTTCTTGCCTTATATATGAAAAAGCGTTTCCCTGCTTGATTCACCCTACCATGTATTTGTAACTGTATGTCATATCCTTTCAATATTGTTGAATGTGTATTTCAAGTAGCCTGTACGATATATCGAATGGAGGACAATTTTAAGAACGAGGCAACACTTATATAAGCTACAAAATAAAGGCCAAATTATTTCTATACAGGACCTAATTTAATTAAAACATGTTACAAGTTAATAAGGCCGGCTATAGTTCTCATGTGTCATGTTTCTTGTTTGCTGAAGTTTCGTAATCATTTAACACTTAGATCCACCAGATATACAGAGCTCTGCAATAGTATGACACTCCTTAGTTTAAGCAATTTTTGTCTAAAATCTAAATATTGCAAGTTTCCAAATAAGAATGATTTTAAGGCAGTTGTTTTTACAATGTTACAGTTCACTCAGAGACATGTTGTGATAGATCACCTTCAGAGACTTAATGCCTGACATGTCTGACTTGGAGTCTGTCAGTGTTTGTTGATTGTATACCTGTGGTGTGAATAGCTTAATTAGGGGTCGTAAAGATGTACCTGAAGATCATAAAACTTTGACTGGATACTATAAAGTACTTGTTTTTAAGAAACACAGATCACATCTTTAAATTAAAAAACAATTAAAAAAATTAAGGATTTTTTTCTTAGGTATCTGTTGAACATGGAGATTCCAAAAAAAGAAAGAAAAGAAAATGAAAGAAGTTGTTTAAAAAAATTTTCATATTTAACCATTTTACATTTTTTTTTTATTTTGTTTTAAACTGTGTTTATTTACATTAAAATACTTATTTCAATTTATTTGAATATAATCTTTTGAAATTGTTGATTTTTAAATCTAAATTTAAAGTATAGTCTACACTCAGTACTAATAAACTGCTGGTATTGATATTCCCAGAATATATACCATAAAACAAAAAATTTTTTTAGAAAAAACGATTAAACAATTACATTTAATTTAACCAATACATGACAAAAGTTGGAGTTTATTTCCTCCAAAAGGTTGTGTATTTAGTCTAAAAATATAGATTCTAGGTAAATAATTATAATAAATATTCTAATTTTGACAAAAATAAAAAAATAGTACAATAAGACACATTTCAGAATTGGAAATACCACTCCTCTGCCCAAGGCAGTTTAGTTTTGAGCGGGAAGGCTATCATTTCAACAAAGAAATTTGTATAAATAATTGAATTAAGGGCCGCAAAATTTTTAGGCAAGTTTTCTACTCCGGAATTATTTACAGAGATATAAATTATTTTCTACATGCTTCCATCAACACAGTATTTATTGTATTTTAAGATTGTCATTGATTGTTCATGTTGTTTAGGCCTTTATAAAAATTACAAATTTTATTTATTAAAACAATAAGGCAAAAATCAACAATTATGTTACCTGTACATTCTGACTCAGGTAACAACAGTAATTGAATTTTTAATCTTGTTAAACTACTGTACACCTGTGTGCTAATTAACAACTGAAGTTTTATGACCTTTTTTATTGCACCTGTCTCTGTCAGACCAACTGCCTGAAATGTAAAGTTAGACATGTCAGACGTCGGACATCTATCACAACAAGTCTCTGAGTGTACTGTAGTAAATGCTTACTGTCAGCCATCAGATGTCTTTCCTTGTTGGAATAGATCATCTTTGTGTGTGTATGTCTTCATTTTTCTTTTGTGTGCCGTACCCATGTTGTGTCTCTGTTTTTTTTTCTTCTTTTTTGTTTCTGATTTTGCCATTGTCCTTGGATTGTTCGTTTTGGATTGACGGTTCGGTTCTTACTTACTTTACAAAATACATGTGCCCTTGATTAATAACCTAGTTTTTTTAACTTGACTAATAAAGCTTATAAGTTTAAGATTTGGTAAAAATTAAGTTTTTTGTTACAGAGTATGCCATATACTGGCGCCTTGTGGTCTAAGAGATATCCTCATCTAGCAACAATAAAATCGATGACTCCATATTTGCCCGTTGGTGAGTCTATTCAATTAAGTATTTTAAACAGTTCAGATGAAAACAAATATAAATATTTTAACAGTGATTTGTACATTAAGAGTTTTAGCGACCAAAAACATAAAAAAATATATAAAAGTTTTAACCTGGATATGGGATGTTGTCTCCTGGACATTTACCCCATTTCCTTTCTTTTGCATAAACATTATCATATTTTGTGTAAGGAGCATGAATAATGACATAATTGATATCCAATTCGTGGACAAACTTAACAAAAACTTTTTAAACTATCTACTTTAGCATTTATATAATGTTACTGTGACATGGGAAAGAATTGCAGCTTTGGTAGTACCGCGATATTTGTTAGTTTAATCGAGGTTTCCCTTCTCAGCCTCGCTAATGCTGAGTGTAAGGCGTTGCATATATACTTGTCACGAAGTATAACACTTTCGCATGATACAAAGCAATGTCACACGGTTTAAAATATTTTGTTCAGAAAACTAGTTTTTCGATCCTTTATGTGGAATTAAGATTGTCATTGCAAAGAAGGGGGAAATATCTGATTGTCATTCTGTCTTTGTATCTGTTTTACGTCCATCTTGTTATTGGTATCTGATCAAGCACGTCTTTACTATCGGTGAAATGTTATAGCAATTTTTCAAATATTTATGTTTCTTAGATCAACTTCATTGTTTTCGTAAAACTTTTTCCTACACTAATCATTGTCAAGCGATTATAGCTTTAGACATTCAATACTAAATTTCTTTCCTTTTTTGATATTGACAGGGAATCTGATAACTCAAAATATTTTCTATGCTGTACACAAAGAGAGTATCCATGGAAACCCTCATCGTTCTGATTGGTTCAATATCACAGACAATGCATATGTAAGTGATATATAGTGATACATGTATACTAAAGTCATGAATATTTCTCTTAATTCCGTTCTAGATTCGAGAAAAAAACTGAAACACGTATTTCGAAGTATATGATAGTTTCTTCATTATCTTTTCCTTACTTGTGCATCTGTTATTTTGGAAACCTTTTATGGGTAAGTATAGATATATATATATTTTGCACAGTTGGTAAGGGCTTAAAATAGTTCTGAGAAAAGAACGAAAATATTCTTATTATACCACCACTTAAGTGGGGCGGTTTTAAGTGTTCAGGTGTCCGTTCGTTCGTCCATCCGTTCGTCTGTTTGTAATTCCGTCCATCATAGGGGTACACACTTTGTGCGACAACTCTAAAACCGCTTGATGAAATTCAATGATACTTTCGCAAAATGTTCAGTGTACATTGCCATTGTCAACCGGCTATTAAAAAAAAATATTGACTTAATTATAAGGGCCCTGCATCGAAACCCGGGTGCCCTATAGTTTTCACTTTGTCCGTCCGTATGTCCGTCCGCATGTCCGTCCGTCTGTCCGTCCATCTGTCCGTCAACAATTTATTTTGGTTGAAGTTTTCTGGGTTTTTACACGTGGGAATGATTTAATATTTAGTCTGAAGCTTTATGATGATGAGTTGCACCGTGTAAGCAATTTTCAGGTTTGTCGTGCCATTACTTCCTGTTTGCCGATACTTTAACTTTTTATTTTACCACTCTATGGATGAAAATTTTTCATCAAAGTTTTCTGGGCTTTTACAGGTGGGAAAATTTCATATTTGGTCTGAAGCTATATGATGAGTTGCACCGTGTAAGCAATTTTCAGGTTTGTCGTGCCAATACTTCCTGTTTACCGATACTTAAACTTTTTATTATATCACCCTATGGATGAAAATTATTCGTCAAAGTTTTCTTGGCTTTTACAGGTGGGAATGATTTCATATTTGGTCTGAAGCTTTATGATGATGAGTTGTACCGTGTAAGCAATTTTCAGGTGTGCCTTGCCACTACTTCCTGTTTGCCGATTCTTTAACTTTTTCATACCACTCTATGGATGAAAATTTTTCGTCAAAGTTTTCTGGGCTTTTAAAGGTGGGAATGATTTCATATTTGGTCTGGAGCTTTTTGATGATTAGTTGTACCTTGTAAGCAATTTTCAGGTTTGCCGTGCCACTACTTCCTGTTTACTGATACTTTAACTTTATATTATACCACTCTATGGATGAAAATTTTCGTCAAAGTTTTCTTGGCTTCTACGACTGGGAATAATTTGATATTTGGTGTAAAGCTTCATGATGATGAGTTGTATCGTGTAAGCTGTTTTCAGGTTTGCCGTGCTACTACTTCCTGTTTGCTGATACTTTTTTCACTTTTCACTCTATGGATGAAAATTTTCGTCAAAGTTTTCTGGCTTCTACAACTGGGAATAATTTGATATGTGGTCTAAATTTTCATGAAGATGAGTTGTATCGTGTAAGCTATTGTCAGGTTTGCCGTGCCACTACTTCCTATTTGCTGTAACGTTTTAACTCTTTATTGTACCACTCTATGGATGGAAATTTTCGTCAAAGTTTTCTTGGCTTCTACTACTGAGAATAATTTGATATTTGGTCTCAAGCTTCATAAGGATGAGTTGTATCGTGTAAGCTATTTTCAGGTTTGCCATGCCACTACTTCCTGTTTGCCAATTAATACTTTAATTTTTATTTTACCACGCTATGGATGAAAATTTTCGTCAAAGTTTTCTTGGCCTTTACAACTGGGAATGATTTGATTTTTGGTATAAAGCTTCATGATGTTGAGTTGTGTCGTGTAAGCTATTTTCAGGCCGTGCCACTACTTCCTGTTTGCTGATACTTTTTAACTTTTTATTTTACCACTCTATGGATGAAAATTTTCGTCAAAGTTTTCTTGGCTTCTACAACTGGGAATGATTTGATATTTGAAATTTGGTGTAAAGCTTCATGATGATGAGTTGTATCGTAAAAGCTATTTTCAGGCTAGGAAATGAACTTTTCTTTACAGTAATCAACAATTTAAGAATTCAAAGATTTATGTAGTAAGATAAAGATAATTCAGTTCAATAAGTACAGAACCAGGATAAAATTCGTCTCTTGATACATCAACCACACTTAGACTTCGTTTGCTAGAAAAGAGAAACTTATCTGCAGGTATTATATTTTAATTGTACATGTATATATGATTATGAAACAACCAATTCATTTCACTGTGGTTATACTATTTGCCCACAATACAATTGCAGAATTAAAATAATTGAATAGGAGTATTTGCCCCAAAAAATCCAAAACAGAATGTTAATTTTAAAATATTTTCGTAATCAAGTGTTGATAATATGATACAAAGGAAGTGACTGCATATTGAGGGCCCTCCTGCGTTCAGCAGTACCACTAGTTTTTTTTTCTATTTGTTGCTGATTTTAGTCTTTCTGGAAATGAATTTGATAAGCGGAGGGTGTAAATTAGTGAGCTTTAAATTAGTGAGATTTGCTTACATTTTTTTTTTTTTGAAATCGAAAGGGAATTGAAACAGTTGATACCTATTATATATATTTTATTTAATCACGAAGAAGTGAACTTTGTATTATCATTTGTATAATTACTATCCAAGATTATAACGTAAGGGCTTTCCAAGTGTTGTTATATATATACTATGAAAACGAAAAGTAATTGGGAAAATGTCAAGGAGACATCTAATCTCGAGGTTAAAACGACCCAAAACAAAACATCTAGGGGTCGCCGTACGGACTTCAACACATTGAAGAACCTCACACCATATAGCAAGCCCTAAACGGCCCAAAAAGTAAAAAGTGAATTAATCAATGGAAACAAACCACACATCCAATAATATGAATATCAAGAAACTAAAATTTTATAAGACAAGGACAAGCCTATGACTTACATATTTCTGACTTGGGACAGGCGCAAAAATTTCGGTGGGGTTAAATTCTTTTTTTGGATCAAAACTCTCCACTATGTGTGGTGAATGACTAAAAAATAAATACACAAAAAGACTAACAGTTAAAATCAAATTAAAAAAACGTCCAACTTGTCAAGACGAGTACCTTTACAATGAAGTACATAAAACAAGAAGACAATACATATGGGTACTGTCCTGACAAATGCTCGCAGTTACTGACTGCTAGCTAAGGACATAATTTCCGTTGACTATGCTATCAAACCTTCTTACATATGAAACTTCAATTGAAATACTTCTAAATAGATTTCGTATAACAACATCATCAATTATGTAAGAAGAACATGATATTGTGCAATGCCAAATAGTGCCAGTATGAAAAATTTAGTTACGATGTAAGCTCAATATCTTTGCCAACAAAAACCAGAAGTAAAGATTTAACAACAATGCTGTATAAATATCCTTTATGAATAAGTTGGTTCAACGGATTATTAAGTTTAGAAGGACAATTTTTGAATTTTTACGTTTTGTAAATGATATTTCCAATAGAAGTTTGGATGTGAAATGCCCTGTTGTAAAAGGACCCCGCATGTAGAACCAAATTTCCCTAATGAGTCAATGTATCTTAGATAAAATTTAGAGAACGTTTTTATCAATTTATGATATCTAAACCCTTGATGCAGAAGTTTTTTTCAGTTAGACAGCGTTTTCGGTCGTTGTAGTCAGAAACATCACTACATACTCGTGCATATCGAACAAGCTGTGAAATGTAGACCCCGTAAGAACATCGCCATCGAGAAGGGAAAATTACCTACAAAGAAAGAAAATCATCCCTTTTATCATAAACTTTAGTGTTTTACTTTCCGTTATTTATTGATATACTGTATGATTAAGGAATAACTGTTGCTTTGGAAATTTTATTATTATCAATAAATGATACAACATCTTTTGAAAAAGCATTATGATTGTGAATTCCAATTTTTATGAAATGCGCAATATACCTGCAGTGAAATATCCCGAAATACTAAAAGGGAAGCGATTTATCCTAAATGTAAGGGACAAACTGCTACAGCTTATACACAACCTAGTTATTATGTTTTGGAAATATATTGTAATACGTGTATTTTAGACCGGAGTTTGTCTCTCCTGTAGTGTGGAGTCCTTAAAAAGATTCCCCGCGAGAGAGATGTATGCTCTATATACATTTCAGTTATGGTGTACTTGTTCTTGGGAGAATCTCTCATATGGATACGCAATCTCACTTTCACATTTTGGCTTTTTTTATTTTTTGTAATCTAATATTGTATTCTGACCACCTGTTTATTGTAACCACATCTCATGATTTTATTATGCCAAGTTTTCTTACAATGTTGCTCGATGGGTGCCCTGTGGTAGTTTTAATGTTGTGATCGTCTTCTATCGTCTTTTTGTCGGGTAATGGATGACAGCGAATGTAAGAACACTTTGCCAGTTAAGTTTATGTTTGTTGACGATCCCACATCCATATATCATTACGTAAAAAAGCATGGATGTAGCGTTGCTCGACAATTACCAATGAATTCCGCTCGAACTGGTGCTAGGGGCCGTCTTGAACTTCCTGTGAGGTATGAGTAAAACTCATTGTTGAAGGCCTCAAGATGAAGAATAACAATAAAAGCGTTGTTTGGTCCATTGCTTATTATTACCATGTACTTGTAGAGACTTTGTCTCATTTGCGTTTACTCCATATCCCTTCATTGTTAACTGTATTTTTCTATTGTTCATAAATCAATCTTTCTTTTGTATCTTTACCACAGGAAAGTAATAAGCTAAGTTTTTATTCTCCATCGTACGGAAATTTTAAACCAGTATGCTTGCTCCACGATTTTGCAACTAGGACGAAATTTGAAGACCCCATTTTACCTTCACATGTAGGACCGAGATATCAGGTCGGTCCAAAACACATTTGTAAGTAACCTAGCAATATGTTTATTTAAACTTCTGTATGACATTTGAAATAGGACACAACATATTTTGTTATCGAAAATTGTAAGATGGCTTTGCACATCTTTTATCGTTAATTATATACTTCATGTTTTTCATATAAATAATTTTTTTTTGGCTTCAATATTAAGCTCTAAAACACCTATTTCTCCTTATTCTAACATCTTGATTTGAATTGCAACAAGGAGTGTTTCGTTGGATTTAACTTCCATTCGTCTGGATAATGCATTCATGTCGTTGTTTTTGAAATATATTTTCAAATACATCTGTGTTGTCTTTTAACTTACTTTTGTTTATGTTTTTATTTATGCGTATTTTGATATCAGTACCGGGAAATCCTCAACTTGGATACATGAAAGGACAAGCACCGTCTCCGAAGCCTTGTACAACACATGCGCCATCACTTGCCCCAACAAGACCTTACCTACCTGATGGATCAGCTTTAAATACATTGTACAATGTTTCAAATGTTGGTATGTGTTTTAAAAAGATAAAATAAAAAAGATAACAGGAAACACCTACAATAGCCGAAAAACATAGCCACATGTCACAAAGTAAATAGGAACTGCACAAGAAAAAAACACACAATAAAAATACAAAAGACAAACGTAAACGACGATAGGAACTCGGGACAGCCTTGTATTCTTTAAAATGGCCATGAGTGTTTTCTCTTTGTTGAAGGCATCATGGTGACTCCACAAAAATTAACTTCCTTTCGTGGGCGAATCTTAACCTGTACAATAGAGTCTTGCAACTACGTAGTAATTGTTGAGTTTTAAAAAAAATTCAAATGCAAGATAACATCAACTGAGTTGGAATTGAGAATTAACAGGACTGTGGCAGATGAATCGTCTTTCTCACAAATCATGAAAATGCAACACATTTCGATATACTAAATATAGATATAAAATTACAAAGATTAGGTGCTTTGTACATTAATTTAAAATTTATAAATTCCTGCCTGTTAGCAAATAGGTAGGGTAGTAAACTGCATTATTAAAACAAAGTTATGTTCAATGGGTCTTATTAACAAAATCACTGATTTGTTTATAATGAATATGATGACTGTGAATAATTTTCTTGTATACGTTCTACCAGTAAAACGAAGCGTTTTTCTTACTTTTGATCTCTAATGGTTCTCTAAAGCATTGTATTTCACTTGTCATTGATTATAAGTTTGTCATTTTTACAGTCACTATAAATCCTAGTTGAATAATAAACAGTAAATTTGTCATACATGTTTTCCTAGGAGTAGCCTTTCATAAATAGTGTTAAATCTTTAAAATTGAGAAAGTAGCTAAAGAAACCAGCACATTTTTTTTACAAACAACACGGTTTTGTAATCAAATACGGTACTATGTAAGAAGTAACATATAAAAGGCAACGCGCAATCATAAAAAAGCCTATGAAATAAACACCGATCATAATTGCAAATTGTTTACGAAATACAACAAAAAGGGTATTATGATCTACAAGTTTATATATGATTACAGGGTGTTGGTTTGTATTCGATAAATGTCCTAATCATCCGGAGCTTCAACGAGACCACAGATCAACATCGAATCCTTATTATCGTGACATTAATGGTGAAAAACTAGACCATTCTGGGACAAGTGAAACTGCTTGTCTAGGAAAAGTCCCAGCCATGGTCTCAAAATGTGGAAAACAATCCTCATTTGCAGTTATTTTTGGCCCAACAGGTAACAATTAAATTTGTATATACAATTACCGTCAGGAGACAACCTGTACAAGTAGGTAGAATTAAAGGTCAGTGCAAGCCTTATTCATTGAACTTACTGAAAAATTAGCATATTTTAATCTCTAATTTTATAATTATACAAAGGTATTGCTGAGTTGGTGTTAACATTTCTCCTTTGACTCTGTCATTTTATCATCTTCTTCATTTTATTCATAACGTGAACCTGGAGTAAGAAAGCAATAAATTAAATGAGTTTTCCTGGTAATTTATTTGTCAATCCTTACCAATGGTTTATTGGCAATTCTCATTAGGCCGTGATCATTTTTGTCTTGAAACGTCGTTTTAAATCGCTGCAAAAAATAGAAATCACTAACGAACAAACTTCTTACAATTATTCAGTACAGAATTCTTTGCAAAGTGGTTAAAACTCTTATAGAAATAGGTTTAGTAACGCGGAATTATTGGTAATCACTATATGTCAACTTTTGTAATGTAATTGTAAATATAATAATCTCGGGAAAGGCTCGTTTATTATGTTTTTAAATTACATAACTCGAGTAGACAATTCATATTCGTTATGCATGTTATGAAAACTATAATTTAAAGTTAGATCAAGACTTTATATGATAATGTATATAATCACAAATAGCAAGTATTCAAATTTAGAAAAATGCATTAAGTCGTTCGATAGAAAATGTTTGGAAAACATCAAAGAAAAGGACCACTCGCGTCTTAACCATTTCATCACAATTTGGGGTCAACCTTTACAATCATCTTGGTTTGAAATATTTTGCTGTTGAAAATATCAAAATTTAAATACAATTTATGGTATAAACACTAAAAATCAATGTAGGTTAATTCTTGAAATGTCCAATATATAGAATATTTCAAGCAACTGTAGAAGTTTCTGTCCAGTACCAAATACTAAATTCCGAACTTACTTTTAATTTAATTACTGCTTATGGCAAATTCGACAACTTATGTCTCATCAGTGCAGATAAAATCAAAACATATGATAAACGGGATGATTTCGATTTCACTATCACTAATTTCCCTTTTCTTGACTTTGACATCCCTCTAGCTCCATCATATTGGGCGTATATTTCTCAACTAGTACGATTCACACGAGTGTTTTTTTACTCTAAATTAACGTAACCTTACTATAACAGCCAAACTTTTACAACAGGGTTTCAGATTTCATAAGTTGTTGAATACATTTAAAAAGTTTTATGATAGATATGAATATTTGATGTCTAAATATGTCGCTACTCGTAAACAGCTTATTACTAAGGGTATTTCTAATCCTCATTTTTACGGAAATGATGTTAAAAAATGCCAGAAATTGATTAAAAGTCTAGAAAAGCTGGGACGTAACTTACATTCTTTACGTAATAGGGGATATCGACAGGATATTCTGCTTGCATCCGTTAAATTAGCTTTGAGACCTAATGACCTGAAAATTTTGCACACATACTGGCCTCTCACTGATACTGCCGATGTCTACTGAAATCTATGATGATTCTTGACCAAACCCTTCGGGAAGTTTTGAATTTGATTTTTCTTCCGTAGTGCGACAGTGTTCTACCAGCAGACTAGGCTCCTTGAGCTAGTCAGCAGTTTAGCGGCGAGCACCCCTTGACCCATCTTTCTAAATTATGTATTGTTGTTTTCTTTCCTTTCAAGATTGTGGTCGTGGAGTTAGTGGTCTACCTGTATTGAGTTTTATTCGTATGCTTATTAAACTATAGGGAAACGGGACAGATAAAGGGGAGGTTTGGGTACCCATTAACCGGTTTAACCCTACCGCTGGCTTTTGCTAGTGTCGGTACCAAGTCCAGCTGTCCCGAATTCCTATTGTTGTCTACGTTTGTCTTTTGTCTTAGTCGTGTTCTTCATGTGTAGTTCCACAGCAGATTGTGGCCGGTGATTATAATTTTCAGCCATTGTAGGTGTTTCCTCTTATCCAATTTATAATTTGGAAAACCATTAACTCAAAGATGTTTAAATACTGATACTAATTGATCCTACGTGGCTAGAAGACCAGTTTCTTTCCTGTAGTTTCAAAATCAGATTCTTTATACTGTCATTTGTATCATAAAGTCATATCCTTGAAATAATTTATGATATATTCTTGTATTCAACATTTTGATTTGTGGAAACCATGGGGTAAAGGACACTCTTGATACTTTTAAGAAACAAACCAGATTCAATTCACTATCAGGCAATATTGTGTCAGAAATAAAAATTAAGCAAAAAGGTGAAAATTCATCGATGTCAAAGGTCAAGGTCATGGACAGTTTTTTTCTTTTTTTAATTAAAATCTCCAAAATGGTTATAGATAGCTGATCAAATTATATGTTTTCTTATTTGTAGGGGCAATGACTCTAGGTGGTGATGGGTGTTATTTCGCACAATATGCCTGTCCAAAGCATGGAATTCATAATGTAGGCTTTATCCGAGATGTTTGGGCAGAACAGCATCAGAATGCAGCTAATGACGAAAACAAATGTTTGTCAAGAGCAAGTGCACAATGGGTATATTGTGGGAGTAGCTCGACTTCTCCAATTGTTAGTATTTATAGACCAACAGGTAATACAAATTTTTGTAATGGATATTTAATGATGTAAGAAAGTATAAAACATGGGATCTACAGGTGACCATTATCAAAAATTAACCTCCACTTCCACCTGATTGGGTTCCAGGAACCCACTTTGTACATTACTTTGGTCTCTGCTTAAAATCATTATGCATATATTGTCTATTCAGTGAATAGACTATAATCTGTTCAGTGAATAGACTATAAACTATTCCATATAGGATGTCCCATAAAGAATTATAGTACGTAGACTTTAAGGCATTAGAAATTTTGAAATACATTCAAAGTATTCCATAAATGCAAAAAGGGCTCCAGTACAGCATTTGCAATAGTACATTTAGGTCTATCGAAAGGACTAGATTCACTAACCCACACAATTGGTCCCAAAATTTCAAGTAGAGTAATACAAATCAAAGGCAATAGTAAATAGCCTTATGTGTTTTATCATAGAGTCCATATCATATAAGAACTTACTTCACTAAAATAATCGAAATATCTGCCTGAATCAGGAAAGATAATAAATCTTGTTAAAATTTGAAAAAATAGCCCATTATATATAAAACTTGACTCAGAACATATACAGCACAATTGTTGACAACCTAAATATTTTGTGTACGGATATTTCTTGCGAAAAGCTATTGGCTGGCAAAATATTTTGATTGTCGAAGATTTTTTTTTTTGTGTTTCCGAACAGAAAAACTACTAGAAAACTTCTTATTTTTCAATGCATTTTTAAAAACCTGTAGATTTTGGAGAGTTTGTGATGTTACAATGACTTCATAACCATAGTTTGATATACAACAAATGTCATACAGCATTTGTAAGTTTCTTTTCTTGGAAAATTACCACTAACTGATGTTCCAATAATGACTTCTCATGAAATACGGAGCTATATATTCAGGTCAGTGAACATATCCCCCCTTTTTTTGAATAAAAGGCATCGGCAGATTATTAGCGAAACAAAAAAATGGAATCTAAGAAATGTAGAAACTGTCAGATATCCGCAAAAGGTAATGTTTCATTCAGAACAACTAATAAATTTAATAACTTGGAGGTGCTCAATTCAAAACGATACCACATTTGCTGATCAGTATCAGAGTTATGAGCTCTTATTTGCTTAGGGATACTGTCAATGAACAGCGGCATATATGTGTGTGTATATTTTTAGGGTAATTAGTAATTAAAGCTTTGATAGAAAAGTTTCTAAGTTCTTCAATATCATGTAATTTAATGATGACTTCCGTTGATGTTAAATAAATATTTTTTCATCAAAGCATCAAATCAAGTCTGCTTTGTAACTTAACATCGCTGATAAGCTCTATTCTAATGTACTATATCTTCTACATTCTACAAGGTCATATTAGAGTTGCTGGTTATGGGTGTTGGATTCACACGGAAAAATGTGTGAAAGATAATGCATTAAGTGGAATGTTTTACGATGGCTGGGGAGCTGCTAATATTGGCACAGGTTAGGACGTCAATTATTTTATCATCCATATTGTTTATATGCTGTTAAACTTTATTTTGCTAGCACTGTTTAATTTGCCACTCCCAAAAACTTTCACAGGCCGATAGCATAACAAACGTTTATATTCGGATCATTAAATGTTAACCTGTATCTATTTTTTAACAGCCAAGTATGAATTCAAAGATATTAGTGCTCGGTCTGGAAGTCAAGTATTCTTCAAACACTGTTATAACCTGACTGAATAGTGTGCCTCTGTTTAACTACACTTTGCTCTGTATCGTTTAAGGACAGTTTAAGACAATTTTTTTACTGTATGATGTCACAATATAAAATATAAACCAGATAGTAAATTTCAAATAAAACACAATAAAAGAGATAATATTCAAATAAGCCAATTTGTTGCCCAATAATCCAATCTTAGTTGCTCCTTTTTTTTAATTTTTGTAGTTCTTTCATTCATATGATGGCAGTTGGACACGACCGGAAATAATAAAAGGCGTCCTCCATAAGTTGTTTGTTAGAATTGAATGCACTATTTTGTAGCTTTATTGGAGTGTGAAAGCATGGATCAAAGCATATTTAGAGTGGAACGCGCTAGCGTTCATTTGAAAATAAACTACTTTCCACGCTTTTACATTCCATTAAAACATTCAATATTTTTATAAAACACAGTGACAGAAATGACCAGAAAAATCAAATACGGATATTTCAATATGAAGCAGAGTGAATGTAATTATTTAAATATAAAGCAACCTATCAGAAATTATTTTGTATGCTGGCGTATTAGATAAAAAACAATTATCTTTCACAGCCCGACAGTAAAATCAACTTTTTTGTATTCACATCATTTATAGTTCGGTAAAGAGATCCAATCTGTTTATGATTTTTTAACAGCCAAGTATTGATATGAGGATATACAGTCTTCGGTCTTGCAGTAAAATATTCCTTTAAAAATGATGTGATTTGTTGTTTTCCTCCTTCAGCTATTTATCTTGTAATGCATTTTTTGTGAGATATGGAATAAGAAATGAAATATGTTCAAGTAATTGAATGGAATATTATATAATGGTGTGGATTTTTTTTTTCGTAAATTACCTATTTGGAACCGGATGCTGTGAGTCAAGGTTGCATAATCTTTCAGGCAAAAAATTGATATATTCAAAACTTTTTAACGGACTTGAACATTTTTATGCACATGGAGCAACGGCAGTAGAAAAATGAAGGAATAAAGCCTTGTAATTTAATTACAACAGCACAAGAAACACACATGGCCAAACGTGCACACAAATAAATAATGACATGAGACAGACACAAAACGAAGAAATTAAAACACAACATTCAAAACCAAGACACTAACAGTATGAATTCCCATAAAACCAAGATTGACATCAGGTGATCCAGTAGAGTAAGCATGTACTGCATGAACTTATATTATACAATTATATTAACATAATAATGTTAACGTCTCTGAAATAAGTCATGAATTGAAATTTAAAAAACAAATACTGAATATTATTTCTGGAGATGGCCAACTTATGTCTCTTCAATGTAGATCATTGAAAATCTTTGAAGGACCATAAACCATAAGATGAGTGAAAAATAATGAAGACCAAAACGACCTACAATCTACAAAGGCTAATGCTAATATTTGACTGTGTGACATCTGTACAAGCAACACATACTTAAAACCATCTTCAAGAAAGAAACAGACCAGACTTACACAGACTCATTAAACATTGGTGCTTCACAAAACGTTGAATAATATTCATGACCAATGAAATGATCTTGTATCTTATAAAAAGCAAGAAACAAATTTAAAAAAAATCAAAATGACGGTTCACAAAGATTATTAAATCAAGATTTCTAATACAGAATATGACAAAAAATATAAAACTATCAACATTGAATAATAACAGAATCTTTCAACATTCCGGTACGTTTACTTTTTGCAGGTTTGTTGAAAACAGATTAGAATTGTCTATTTTTTATATTCATTTGTAGATAACAGTGACGAAAGTTGTGCACAAAGAGCGGAGTACTTTTGGCGCCATTGTGGCAGTCATGCGCAATATAAAGTAACAGCATATTTCAGACCACATTCCAAGTCTTTCACATATCCATGAATAAAACATGCATAAAACGTTGTTTCTGACTATCAAATTTATCAAACAACATTGTTGCTCAATACCGAATTTGTGTTTGTTACTTGTATAACATTTGTCTCCACTATAATCTTCATTTTGCAGTTATCTAACAAACCGGTAAATACAGTTGTTGCTTGTGCGTGGACAGTCGAAACAATTATTCACATAAAACAATCATTGAGGTCACCTTACTATTTTTGGTGATACAAAACTCACACTACATGGTTAGCAATTTTACTGTCCTTAACTCTGTGCCGACTAAATGTTTATTCACATGTATGACTATAATATCGAAGAGAGGTGTCGCAATGAATATACAATCCTTTTGTTCAAAAGTCCCATGTTCCTATGCCTCTGGATTATAAATTTATAGAATATGTACTTATTCCATATACTGAGTACCGATGAAAACGCAACACCTGATATTCATGTTTAAGAAATCTTCTTTGTGGTGCAAAAAAAATTTTTTTTTTAATAAATTACTAAGCAAAGTGTCTGCTTAAAATTTTATTTTGCATCAATGAATTTTTAGTCCACTCTTGATACTTTGCTACAGCATCTACGTTTGATTCATTTGTAAAAATCAAAATTCCAAAATTGTCTGAACATTTCAATCACTCAGGCGAAAAATTTTTAAAAAAAGCCTCATTATTCACATTCTGAGTTCCAGTTTGGTCAAGAAGTTGCAATTTGTAGAAAACGGCAATATTTTTGGTTAAAAAATACCGATTTCTGAGAATTGCAATTCTAAACTCCAAAAAAATATGAAAATTTGCACAAATGTTCTCAGAAGGTTCCAAAAGAAGCTGATAAAATTTCAAACTGATTCATCGTGGTTCACAGAAGATAAACGTTAAAGTCATGTCTGACAATGGGAAAACAAGGCATTTTGAGAAACAACCAATTGAATGTTTAAAGCCCCTATCATTCATGGATCAAATGAAAACTAGTCCCAAAACTTTGAGATGGGAAAATGTTTTCACGGGGTTAAGTTTTGTAATGGACAATAAAGAAAACCAATCCTGCGTAAATTCGCACCAAAACCCCATGCTTGTGTATTTCATGCCATGTATCGCGGCTGGCTTGGTTTAAAAAAAAACAGTCATGCGGAAAATTGATTTTTTTAAAGCTTGTGTAATTTCAAGTAAATTGGCAGTTAAATTTTTTGAAAAATATTGATTGTGCAAAAAAATAAATTAATAAAGTGTTGCGTTTTCATTGGCACTCAGTATATTCCTACGAGACGATATCTAAATAAAATAATGAACGGAAATTAAGCTAAAGGATGTGATCCCAAATAAACGCAATGCAACATTTTTTGCCATATAGCAACGAATCTACAAAATCAAAACCTTTTTAGGAGTTAGAATGACACTATGCAAAGAAAATTCACAAAAAGTTGATTCATTGCACCTTATATTTCTGTATGGTCGGAAATTTTGTTATATGTTTATTTTTCTGTAAAATTTAATTTTTTCGACGTATGTTGGAATTGGTCTCTTGTACAAAATAATTCTGAGAAGTGTACCTGGAGGAATGTGTCTTTTGTTAACGCTTACAGATTGTTATGTTATGTTGAGACAGTTTTAGTATTATGAAACTATTCCTATAGGCTGATGTTGTACATAGATGATAAAGTTCATATTCACAAACTCAATAGTCAGACTTGTCTGACATGAAAACTTTATTTTGCGTGTTATGTAAATGTTACTGTTTTTATCAAATTCTAATCACTTTAATATACTGAGGCTTCATTTCGTGTTATGCACTCGGTAGATGTCCTTGGAATTTGGCTTTGGCTTCCTATTTCGATATTTTTGGAAATGAGTACTTCTTTTTTGACTACTTTTGAATTATGGCTTTCAATATTATTTGATTTTAATGCTGCTGATGAGATGTTACTCCTTGAAACACGTGTACAGCATTACGAAATTGACTGTTTTTATCGAACGTCGGTATTTTTTTTTTTGTATTTCGAATCATATGCCTACATTCAGTAAGGATTTAGAGTTGCATAATTTTCATCATATCTTTTCTATATTACAACGTGGTCAATATTCTATTCCATTTCCTTAGGAGAGGGATGTACTGTTTTAACTCTGCCCTTTCACCCTTCATACATTATTTGTTTATCATTTGTCTCGCTAACTGCATATCACAACTGCTTTTTATTTGGTATTTTTCTTCATTGTAATGTCCTATACTCTTTTTAGCCATATCAAAAGATCGTTTTCTTATAACATTCTATGTGCTAAAATGACAGAGGGGATATCAATAATGAGTGTTGTCTTAAAAATACTTGTTACTCTATGAAGATCTTTCTGACACCCCCATAACTAAGAAGTTAAATTAGGCATGCAAGTAGCAAGCATTAACTGACTTGTAGTAAATAATTCTATTATGTTCTTAGCTAAGAATTTTCTTTAATTTACTCACCAGTATAGCTACTCGGTTGTATTAAACACATCATTGCCATGCCATAATTGACTGCTAAACAAGCGTAGTATTATTGTTTTTCGGTATTAATTCGGAATTCGTTTAAGTACATTTTCCTTACTTCTGGTATCCGTTGGAGTTTTTTATTTTAATAAAATGTTGATTTATTCATGACTTGTTGTTATAAATAAAAATAAAGAGTATAAAAAATTCATATATCTGTACATGCATAAAAAAAATGGCAACTAATATTGAATGCAAAGAATTTGATAAAGAAAATGCAACCATCCATAAAAACTCATAAAAGTGTCTTTTAAAAAACTATATTTATATATATCAGACTTTCCTTTTGATATACATCTCTAAAAAAGCTTCTACTCAGGGAATAACAGAATACCGAAAATGCAAATTAAATTTCAGCAGATTGCAGTTTCCACGATTGATGTCTCTTCAATACAGATCAAATAAAAAATTGAAGACAATACACCTAAAACCATGTAGAGATAAAATAACAAATAATATCAAAATGAAAAGTCAAAATCAGCTAAGGACAGGGTATACAGATACTCCTTATGTTTAAGCAATTTTTATATGATTTTAGATACTGTGAAAGTACTATTGTTCGTGGATTTCGTTGTTAGCTATGACAACGAAATTAAATTCCCAAACGAAACTCATTTTTCCCTAGCATTTTAATGCATAGAATTCGAAACCACGAATTTAAGTGCCCATGAAAACTGATATTTATGAAAACCAAGAAAAAAATTGATGTCCACGAATAAAAGTTTTTCCACTGTATTACAAGTTTCCAAATAAAAAAGGTTATCGTACAGCACCGATACAGTGATTATTGGGTTGGTGAATACTGTCGCTTAGTAGCAGCCCAACAGCAAAGGTAATGGTCCAATGGTAATAAATAGTTGCGCTTAACTTAATTTTTGCAGATGACAACTTCAACAGCATATGTCCCTTCAGTGCAGATTAAATTAATGCATATGGAAAGCCGTTGTGGAATTCATTCGCTATTTATCAAGATGAATTATAGATATTGACAAATAATTTATTGATATCTATAAATTATTTCAATTATTTTTAAATATCAATAAATCATTAATAGATATAAATAAATTGTGCGAATTGTTAATATCTATAATTCCTTTTTAATTTCTATAATTCAATTATTGATATCTATAGTTCGATAATAATTATAGATATCTATAATCAATTTTTAAATATCTATAATTCAAATATCATATCCATAATTCGATTTATTGGTATCTATAATTCAAATCTAAATTGAATTATAGATATAAAAAAACATTTATAGATATTAAAAAATAGTATTATATTGATATTTAAAGATGATTTATAGATATTGATAAATGATTTAAAAATATCTTTAAATCGTACACTATTAAAAAAAATATATTTGTAAATATCACTAATTCATTTCTTAATATCAATAAATCATTTTCAAATATCAATGAAAAATGTTGTAATTATTGATACAAAAAACCTGATTTAGAGATATGTATAAATATTTATTTATTTTTATCTATAAATGATTAAATGATATCTTTAATTACTTATTGATATCTATAATTATGCCTTAATATCTATAATATCTATAATTATGTCTTAATATCTATGATTCAGTTAAAGATATAAATAAATAGGGAATAAATTCCACAACGGCTTTCCATAAATACATTTGGAAGGCCAACAACGCATAGAAAGGTGAAATGATCTTGAATATTATAACAAATCTGGCTTTTGGTTTATTTTGAGGAATTGGGTTGCTACAAATGTGTTATAATTTTCAAAATATTTTTAATTATTCGCATCGTAATTTCGGTATCACTAAGGTCCAACATAGGGCACACAGAATTACTTCACTTTTATAATTGTCAAGCATGTCCTCTGCCATGCGACATCAAATGTTAATACAGCTTGAATCCACAACGTATCACTTTCAACTAAATAGACCGCAGCAACTGCAGTCCCGGAGCTAAAAGAATCGTCACTTAGTGAATACGTCCACCCTACAGATTGGTCATTCTTATATATTAAACACTGTGCTCTGTTTGTTGTTAATGTCATTAATAATATCGATAAAAAGTACAAGCCTTCTTTTTCACAGGTAAATTTTCCGCTCGATGTGAACTTTGTTGTGTCACTTATTCCAATTGCTGTTTTAATAATGACAAATTTCATTACATCACCTTTTGAATACTTCTCAGAATTTGAACAGCTAGTCAGTGCAACTGAAAGAACACAAAAAGGCTCGTTATATCCTCATTGACATTAGTATATACCATACTTTACATTACTCCTATATAATACGAGTTTTTTTCTCTCTAGTTGGTCCGCTTATTAATGTCATCCATGATGGTATCAATTATTGTGTTTTCACAAGGCAAAGCTTATTTCCATATGATGATTTTCAATAATACATTTTTGTAATTGGTAATTGTACAACTGAATAAATATGATTTGTGTAGTTTATTCATATAAACCTTGGCATTATTTAATCATTAAAGGAGTTGTTTAAATATTTTCGGAATAAATTGATAAATTAAATGATTGATTTACATTGTCATTGAATAAGAACAGACATGACAATTCAAACAGTATATGACAAAAATGTCAGTAAAATCAAACAGACCACACGGGAAATGAAATCACTTTTCTTTATTTTTTTTAATATAATATATCCTCCATTCAAATACTTAGAAAATACGTCAAGCTGTCTTGAATACTATAAATGTGTCTGTATTTTCCTATTATGGGATTTTATGAAATTTTCAGCGTAGAAACATAATTGTATCATTATTCAAAATATAAAATTTTGGGGTCATAATGCATTTAAGTGCAAAAATGAATTTGAAAATTTCAGTATTTTACATAGAAATTATAGGGAAAATGACTACATGAGGGGATAGCTGTAAAAATCTTTCATAGATTTTGTTCGTACTTTGCATGTGTTTGAAATCATTATATAGTTTACATATAAAAAATAAAAATTAGGGGTCACCGTTGAAATAAAAGTTGTTAATTTCTCTAGTGATATCTATGTTAAACTCTTATATCAAATTATCACCCTTGCATAATTTCTGTGTTCCGTAAATCCAGAAATATATTTATTTTGTTAAATTGTTTTAATGAATGAAACCTAAATGAATAAGTATTACACAAAAATGGCGGAATAATACCAATGTGACACTTTAATATGAATAAAGAAATAATTTAATCACATATACCCCTTTGACCCTGTCTATGAAGTCAGAGTGGGACGCTTGTATTAAGTTGTCCGAAATGTGCTTCTTTAGTGAATCATAAGCAAGCAATATATGTATATATTTATATATATATATATATATATATTTGTCTAAAAATAGCAACATCAACAACCTTGTTTGATTTGAGTGTCGGATCTGCCAACTGAAGGCTGATACAATTAAATAAAAATAGGAATAATATAAGTGTCTGTGTAAAATAATTGTAACAACACTAAAACGTAAATTGATGTTAAATTTACAGCAAATTTTCGCCTTTCCACAGGCTTAGTCAGGCTGATTATTTCTCTACGCACGTGTTTGCATGTGCGATAAAATAAGTCTTTGTTGGTTTGATTACACTAACAATGAAAATTGACACAAAGATATTTCCGTTCTTTGTGACATTGAAAAGCTAACGATGTAATATAAAGTAGAAAATAAATAAATAAATATATAATAAAAAGATGTTAACATAATTGTTTCCGCTGAAAAAATATTCTTTTTATTTTTTGTTACTGCTGAATTTCATTTGGTCACGTTCGTTAAGACCGTTTGGTTCTAAAGTACAAAGCTGGTGGACCCAAAAATTTTCCCGCAAATCCCTTGTTGAGTCATCCCATTGATCGTTTTCTTCAATGATCTGCACTTTGATGTCTTCAAAAGTATGTCCTGTCGTTTGGAGATGGCGCGTGACAGGACAGTTTCGTTTTTTGTTATGAAATGAACGGTGATTGTTTAACCTGATGTTGAAACAGGTGGTAGTTTGTCCAACATATTGTAAACTGCATGAACCACAAGTCAATAAATAGATGCAGTTTTTGGTTTTGCAAGATACAGGTGAGAAAATTTTGTAAGTTTCTTGGGTGACACTACTTTTAAATGAATCGCCAATGACTGCTGATTTACAGCACTTACAGTTGTTACGTTTGCAAGGATTGTAACCACCTGGTGTTTGGGGTTTATTCTTTATTTTTGATTTTACTAGGATGTCTCGTATGCTTTTTGGTTTTCTATAAGCCATAACTAGTAATTCTGGAAAAGTTTTTTTCAACTTTGGATCTTTCTCGATCAAACTCAAATTCTTACGAATTATAGATGGTAGTACTTGAAGACTGGGATGGTAAGTTACAACATGGGGTGTTCTTTTATTTTGACTACTCTTATCTTTGTATACAAGCAAAGAGTTACGGTCAATATTGTTCACTTTTTCAAAAGCAATGTCGATATTTTTGTCATTATAACCCCTATTGAGTAGGTGCTTTTTTAGTTCTTGTAAACGGTGGTTTTTCAGGTGTTCTTCCGAACATAATCGTTTGATTCGTATGGCCTGGCTATAAGGTATACTGCGAGAACAATGTTTGGGGTGACAGCTTTTTGGAGATAAAAATTGATGCTTGTCGGTTTTCTTCGTATGAAGATCGGTTTTGATGTTGCCGTTGACAATGGTTGTAGTTGTGTCGAGAAAGCTGATCTTCTTTGTTGAGGACTCAAATGTAAATTTGATAGTGTGATGAAAATTGTTACAATGTTGAAAAGATTGGTCCAGTTGTTCCTTTGTTCCATTCCATTTGATGTCACTATCGTCAATGAAACGCAACCAAGACATTAGTTTGAATGGAGATGTAGATAAGGTAGCTTGTTCAATGTTTCCCATGAAAATGTTTGCATATGATGGTGCCATTTTGGTTCCCATACTTTTTCCGTTAACTTGCAAATAATGTTTCTCGTTGAATACAAAATTGTTGTTCTCCAGAACAAGGGTGAGTAATTTGACAAGGCACTCAGTGGGAGGATTTTTATCTTGTCTAGAGTTCCATGCTTTTTCACAGGCTTGTATACCTTCATCCTTTGGAATATTAGTATATAAAGACGATACATCCATAGTAGCCAAAATGGTGTTTTCTGGAAAGGGGATCAAGTTGTTTATTTTCCCGAGATAATCTGTAGTGTCCTGTAGATGTGAAGGGAGTTTGTGTAAAAGCGGTCGTAGGTGAAAATCAACAAACTCAGAAATTTTTTCAGTGGGATGACCGTTAGCTGATACGATTGGTCTACCAGGAATACCTTCCTTGTGAAGTTTGGGGAGTAGATAAAATCTACCGGGTGTAGAATCTAATATTGATAGGTGTCATCATCAATATGTCCATTTTCATTCATATCTGCCAAGGTAGTTCTTCTTTCTTCGGCAATAGATTCTGTTGGGTCTGAATCTAGTTCTTTATAGAACCGAGTATTAGACAACTGTCTTCTTCCCTCCTCTATGTAGTCGTCTTTGTTCATGACAACTACAGCACTGCCTTTGTCAGCAGGTTTTATAATAATGTCATCTCTTTGTTCTAGATCTTTTAATGCCTTCTTTTCATGTCTTGTCAAATTGTTGTATTTGTTTTTGTTGTTAGAGATGCACGATGAAATTTCATGTTTAACATTTTTTATAAAAGTTTCTAGATTCTCATTTTTGCTTTTCGGTGGATTCCATTTACTTTTCTTTTTAAACTTAGGTATGGGTGTATCGTCATTATCGTCCTCGTCTGATTCACTTAGACCAGCTTCAAAAAGATTCTTCCTCTCTTGCTCATGAAAATAGTCCTTTAAGCGTAATCTACGGGAGAAACTGTCTAGGTCTGTATCGAGTTGAAATCTGTTTATTTTGGGTGGTAATGGACAGAAATTTAGACCTTTGCTTAGCACCTTTTCTTCTTGTTTAGTTACTTGCTTAGATGATAGATTAACAACAATATCTTTTTTACTCTATGTTTTCGAATAAACCTCCTTCTTCTTGGTGTTTTCTTTTTATTTTCTGAATTCATGGTGCTAATGTTATTAAAATGATCGATAGGTGCTGAAATTCCATCCCGTTTTAGTTTCTTGTCCTGTGTTGCTCGATGTTTTGAGTGTTCTATTGCTTCGATTTCTCTTAGGCGTCTATCTATAGTATTGCGGTCTTCATATCTAGTTGAAGCATATGTTGCCTTTAGTTGTGTGTTTACACTCTTTTCAAATTGAGTAGCATTAGAGAAGAAGCTGAAGAAGCTGGTATGAACAGTTGAAAAGAATATCGTTCCAACGTCGTTGAAAACGTGAAGATTTAATTCCCGGTGTCTGGGGTTTCAACTTTATTTCAAGGCCTTTTGGAATAACATTAGTATCCTTGTAGAGTTGTAAATTAGATATATGATGATGGATTTGTGATTTTCTTTCGAAGTTCTTTAAAAAGTATATCTGGATTCATTATAAAATTAATTTGTTTTGTTCTACAGATGTAAAATAGAACGTAAACAAGGAAGGATTACACGAAAATTTGCTGTAAATTTAACATCAATTTACGTTTTAGTGTTGTTACAATTATTTTACACAGACACTTATATATATATATATATATATATATATATCTATATATATTGGTCAAATATAACTTAAATAAGCAGCAGTCATATAATATATAATAAGTGCATGGAAAAATCCCATACGTAAACCTGCTTCGTTTTTGAAATACCCATATTTATTTTTTCATAAAAGATTTTTATTATTATACCCCCACTTGAAAAGTGGGGGGTATATAGTGATAGGGTTGTCCGTCCGTCCTTCCGTCCGTCCGTTACACCTGAGGGTACCCATCTCTTATCCGCTACCTCTCCTGAACCACTGAATAGATTTTGATGAAACTTAAACACAGTCTTTATGACATAATGTAGATGTGCACCTCTTATTTCAGAATTTGATTTGATTGATTTTTGGGGTTTCCCATAGCAAAA
>MJUU01045297.1:29254-55500 GCA_002080025.1 Modiolus philippinarum
CTACTCCTCCTGAACCAGTGAACAGATTTTCATGAAACTTTAACACAGTCTTTATGACATAATGTAGATGTGCACCTGCTATTTCAGAATTTGATTTGATTGATTTTTGGGGGTTTCCCATAACAAAACATGGACTTAGCCATTACATTACAAGGGGGTACCCATCTCTTATCCGCTTCTCCTCGTGAACCAGTGAACAGATTTTCATGAAACTTTAACACAGTCATTATGACATAATGTAGATGTGCACCTCCTATTTCAGAATTTGATTTGATTGATTTTGGGGGTTTCCCATAGCAAAACATGGACTTAGCCATTACATTACAAGGGGGTACCCATCTCTTATCCGCTCCTCCTCGTGAACCAGTGAACAGATTTTCATGAAACTTTAACGCAGTCTTTATGACATAATGTAGATGTGCACCTCCTATTTCAGAATTTGATTTGATTGATTTTTGGGGTTTCCCATAGCAAAACATGGACTTAGCCATTACATTACAAGGTGTATCCATCTCTTATCTGCTACTCCTCCTGAACCACTGAATAGATTTTCATGAAACTTTAACATAGTCTTTATGACATAATGTAGATGTGCACCTGCTATTTCAGAATTTGATTTGATTGATTTTTGGAGTTTCCCATACCATCTCTCCATCCCTCCGTCCGCTACACCTGAGGGTACTCATCCCTGATCCACTACTCCTCCTGAACCAGTGAACAGATTTTCATGAAACTTTAACACAGTTTTTATGACATAATGTAGATGTGCACCTCTTATTTCAGAATATAATTTGATTGATTTTGGGGGTTTCCCATAGCAGAACATGGACTTAGCCTTTTAATTACAAGGGGGTACCCATCTCTTATCCGCTACTCCTCCTGAACCACTGAATATATTTTCATGAAACTTTAACACAGTCTTTATGACATAATGTAGATGTGCACCTCCTATTTCAGAATTTGATTTGATTGATTTTTGGAGTTTCCCATACCATCTTTCCGACTGTCTGCTACACCTGAGGGTACTCATCCCTTATCCACTACTCCTCCTGAACCACTGAATAGATTTTGATGAAACTGAAACACAGTCTTTATGACATAATGTAGAATGTGCACCTCCTATTTCAGAATTTGATTTGATTGATTTTTGGGGTTTCCCATGGCAAAACATGGACTAAGCCATTACATTACAAGGGGGTACCCATCTCGTATCCGCTCGTCCTCCTGAACCACTGAATAGATATTGATGAAACTTTAACACAGTCTTTATGACATAATGTAGATGTGCACCTTCTATTTCAGCAAAACATTGACGTAGCCATTATGGGGTTTCCCATAGCAAAACATGGACTTAGCCTTTACATTACAAGGGGATACCCATCTCTTATCCCCTACTTTTTCTGAACCACTGAAAAGATTTTCATGAAACTTTAACACAGCATTTATGACATAATGTAGATGTGCACCTTCTATTTCAGAATTTGATTTGATTGATTTTTGGAGTTTCCCATACCAAACCTTGCCTTGCCCATTACATTACTAGTGGGTACCCATCTCTTATCCACTACTCCTCCTGAACCACCGAGTATATTTTCATGAAACTTTAGCACAGTGTTCATGACATAATGTAGATGTGTCCCTTATATTTCAGAATTTCATTTGATTGATTTTATAATTTCTGGAATCAAATGGGGTTGTGGGGGGTATTTATTAGTGAGCTTTGCTCACAGTTTTTCTAGTTTCATCTACTTTTAAGCTAACTTATATTAAATAAAGTTTCGAAGATTTCTCTCTGAACATTTATTGTCCTCTAAGAGCTGTTTCCTATTTTCAAAACGTTTGTTAGACTTAATACAATCGAAAGAGATTATTGCAAATGGGATCTCTTCAAATAGGATCTTATATTTGTCAACATTTTGTACAGAGCGATAACAATAATCTATTTCTTAATTAAGCCTACATTGTGTAAGATAATTAAGCACTGGGATGATGAAAAGACCTCTACAATTAAAACGATTTTGAAAGCCAAATAAAAAATAATTTCTTTGAATGGGTACTATTGGTTCATTCCAAAACTACAAAATGTTGAACGTGGGCACTGATTTAAAGGGTAAAAATGTCGTATGTCATTTCCTGTCTTCATATTAGGCAGACTTAGAGTTTCAAGTGATAATGTGCTGGCATCGGTATCGTGAATGTAAAATTGATTGGGCTTTTCATTGAGAAAGTATGCAAAATTAAAAAAAAATAGAACTATTTTTGCTTATACTGAAAAGACATAATGTAAGCCTAGCGACGTTTGTTTGTATGAAGGTTTTTGAAAAAGGTTTTTTTATATAATTACATTTATTTCATACGTATTTGATTTTGTCGTTCATGCAAATCATTAAAATAATAAATATTTTTTGTTAAGGATAGTCTCACGTGCAAATTATCATTCATTTTATGAATTAGATCGTCCCTCTTGCAAAGTTTCATAAACTTCATATATGTCATACTTTCTAAGTTTTATTTAACTCATATTTTTCTCTTTTTGTGACGCTTCATTTGAATGGTATTTCGTAGACCTTACTACAATACGAACATGATTCAAAGAGTACAGAGTACTCAGTGTTGTGTACATAAGACATAAAGATGAGCAATCAAACAAAGATTACTAATCAATGAAAAAATGATAACATATCGGTCCTACAAAGAATATGAAGTTATAAAAAATAATGAAATATGAGTTGACATTTTCTTGTGTCTAAATGCTAAAATGTTTGTTGCTACTTAGCTCTTCGCTCCTACAAAGTCATGAAGTTTCATTTTTCATAAATGTTTAACTTTGTCTCTCACACAAAGAAACATTTATTTCATTTGTCAGACTTGTTCAACTGTTAAAACTCATGAACGGATTTGAATGCCTACTATTTGTAAATTTAATGTGAAAATATTTATGCCTACAAAGTTGCGAATTCTTATTGCTTTTTTATGTAAATCATTACTCTGATTACAAATGAGGAAAATTTTCAGATATTTTCATTTTATGTCATTTATTGGGAATTTCAAACTTATGAAAGTGGTGACAAAGATTTTCGCCCGTTTTTTTATTTGTAAATAATTATTCATTAGAGGTTTTAGGAGGCACAGATCCTGTACTGATTGTCAAAAAGCAAAAGAATCAGTTGCAGACGGTCTTCGACTAAAGAGAAAACAACAACTCACCGAAGGTGGTGACTGAGGTCCCACAACAAATTTGCTAATGCGGGAAGATCCAACAAGCCAAATACCCTGTATGCCTATGTCAACATTAGAAGCAGGTTAATAATTTTCAAATATAATTTGAAATAATTACACATCTTCTAACAAGTGGACAGATACACACGAATCTGACACTGGAAAGTATTTACCAAAACAGTTTACATCACAATGCACGTTGATGATGACTTGAAATTGCATGAGTAAAGTTCATGGTACTTATAGTCAATTTCTCATTTTTAACGGAGTTCTCAGATTTGACTTCACCTTTTGCACGCTTATGCAAAGGGGAGCTGCTGTAAACCGAACTCAAACGCAAACTAATCAAAATGTTAAATTAAATTCTATTGATCTGTACGGTGTATAAACTTCATGAACTTTGTCAAAATAATAGACCTATTATGTATCTATTATCTATTATTACAAACACTGTCATCCTTAGCCCGACAAATGGACCAAAAGAAAATACAACATATGAACGATTACAGTGAACTCATCGACATGATTGTAAGAAAAGTCGACAAGTAAAATCGGGAGATGTGGGCAATATATATATATATAGATGGCCGGAAAAAATAGTTTATTTTTTTACAAAACAGAAATGCCAAGTGCTGAATTTTGATAGTGCATTCATATGAAAAAATCTCACATGAACAAGTACACCATAACTGACAACATAAAAAGAGTATACACCTCAGGCACGGGGAATCTTAATCGATTTCATATGCAAGATTACCAATTTACAAGGTATTCTTCGGCAAATCTGATGACTTGGCCAGCGTCAATCAGTGTTGATTTTGATATGATAACCTCATTTTTAGTGAAAATATTGAAGTACAGACACAAAGTCGGAAATTGGCAACTCACCTATTGAGTCCAAACGAAAACAAGGCATACGTAAGCCAATGATTAATAGTAGTACCCCGCTCTTATCTTTCAGCATCTTCCGCAAATTCACTTGCGCTTGTTTGGAATGCGTCCAAAAATATAGCATGTCAAAACAAAGCTTGTGACAAACTAATTTACAAATGCAGAAAATTGATTGATTTGGTTAAATGAAGTAGTAGCCTGACAGATCTGACAATGCATTAAACATTCAAGGCAAAATCATGCAAAACAGTTGACAAATGCCAAGTTTTAATCACTTTATATTATAGAGAAGAACTCGACCACAATCTATTCGATAATCTGAAAAGTGTAAAAAAAAAAACAGGACGCAGTATTTAAGGAATGAGCAGGCAAAGCATGTGACAATTTCAAGCTTATATAATTTACAATGGAAGAAAAAACGTTGAAACATTATTCCATAATGCAAAAAGTATCAAAAATTGACCAAATCTAGAAAGTCTAGAAACAGGATTTTGTATCCCAATAGATCTCACAACGCATTTCACAATAAAGCATTATCATACAAGTTTCTGTTATCATTTTAACAAAACTTACTCTATAATGCGAGAGGTCTCCGTATCCTGCATCCTTTCATATACAGCGCTTAGTCTCAGAAATTAAAAGCTTAGATGGTTGATACATTTTCATGACAATTTGACATTGCCGAGGGAGCAAAATCAAGTCAAAGAGTAACATTCGTATGTTCTAATTCTTAATCAAGTTTTCACTATAATCATTTGAAAATATATTCTGATATTTATGTATTGATGTATTTTTATTTTAAACATATTTTATTATCAAATACATATAATGATACATAGGATTAGACACAAGTTACACAACTTACAAGGTCTTCTCCTTTACAAATGACAAAATACAAGACACACAGTATATTACAAACAGAAATTTTTTTTTGAAGTCAAGTATGATAAGGTAGAAAGAGAAAAAAATAGCATATAACTATATGGATCCAAATTGTGAAAACTGCCGCCGCCAACAACCCGCCCACAACACCTGGATATAACCTTTAGTACTTAGACAAATCTTCTAGTATCTACGATGTATTTTTGCACTAACAAAATCAAGGCACAGTTCTGTTCATGTGCTAAAACTAGATTTCCGAAAAGAATATATATATATATATATATAATTATATTTGGTTGGATATCAAGTTCAAAAAATCAATTCAACAAGGAGACTCGTTGTTGGTTGAATTTTTTTCCAAGAAAGAAAGTAGTGTTCTACAGATTCAATAATTTGCTTTCCACAGTCACAATAACAAGAATCTATAATATTACATCTAAAGAGATCGCCTTTTAGGACACTACACCTTCGTCTCAATCTAGTATGCATTATACTAGCAAACCTAGAGCCAATATTGAGATATGCGGGAATTTTTTCAGACTTTTGAGTTTGCTCTTAAATAAACTTGGAGTCGAAGACTCTCGGACGGTGTGTTCTAAACTGTTCCATAATTTTATAGTCGAAGGTATATATGAATTTTGAAAAGATACAAGTCTACAAAAAAGGACAGATAAATTGTTCGCATTCAGTAAATTATAATTACTTCGTTCATTAATAGTGTTGGGAAGTAAGTCATTGAGATAACCAGGTGTATTGTTCTTCACAATACTGTTAAAAAAGGAACAGTTTTCTTTGTTGTCTTCTCGAAGCGAGTTTTTCCCATCCAGTTTCTAAATAAATTGATTCAATACTAGCATAAGAAGTAAGGCCAGTCACGATTCTTCCAGCCTTGAGTTGATTTTTCTTAAGTCTGTTGGAATCTTGAACAGAGCAGTTGTCCCAAACTTCACAACAATATTCAAGTAACGGTCTAATAAATGTCAGATAAATAGTTTCTAAAAAATGCTTAGATAAACGAAATTTAAACTCTCTTAATACAGCTATTTGTTTCTATTGTATTTATATGTTTGGACCATTTCGTGTCTGCACTTAGTATGATTCCAAAATGTCTGTATTGATATATTGACTCCTAGAACTTAAATCCGATATATATGTATAATTTAAACTTACAACCACATGCCCACATGCGCAAAAATAAATCAGAAAGCTTTGTAAATTTACGCGTAAGAATTTACACCGGGTCCGGAGGTGTTGCAATATGAACATGATGTAAATTTACATACGCAGATATTTGCATTTACCTGCAGTATTTGCACATTTATATGAAAAAGAAAGGAAATGGGGTAAATGTCAAGGAGACCATTTCCCATATCCAGGTTAAAACGACCCAAAACAAAACATCTAGGTCACCATTTGGTCTTCAACACAGTGAGGAACCTCACACCATATAGTAAGCCCTAAATGGCCCCGAAAAGGTAAAAAAGTGAATAAATCAATAGAAACAAACCACATCCAATAACCCAAATATCAAGAAACTAAAATTTTATAAGAAGACAAGGACAGGCCAATGACCAACTCCTGACTTGGGACAGGCGCAAAAATTGCGGTGGGGTTAAACTCGTTTTCTTGGATCCAACCGCCCCCCCCCCCCTATGTGTGGCGAATGGCTAAAAATAAATACACAAAAAGACTCACAGTAAAAATCAAACTAGAAAAAAGTCCAACTTATCAAGACGAGTACCCTTACAATGAAGTATATAAAACATGAAGACAATACACACAGGTACTGTCCGGACAAATGCTCGCAGGTACTGACAGCTAGCTAAGGACATAATTTCCGTTGACTATGATATCAAGCCTTCTTACATATGAAATTTCAATTGAAATACTTCTAAATAGATTTGGTATAACAGCATCATCAATTATGAAAGAAGAACATGATATTGTGCAATGCCAAATACTGCCAATATGAAAAATTGTTTAAATTTAGTTATGGTGTAAAGCATTTAGAAGATGATCAATATTTTTGCCAACAAAAACCAGAAGTAAAGATTTAACATCAATGCTGTATTTATATCCTTTATGAATAAGTTTGTTCAACGGATTAATAAGTTTTAAAGGACAATTTTTGAATTTATGCGCTTTGTAAATGATATTGCCATATGTATTTTTACATATCCATGCAAAATTGCACACGTTTTTATACCAATGAACGTGAACAGGGCTTGAAAATAAGTTTTTCTAACTACAATTTCGGCAAAATGCTCTACCAGATGTACAAAATAATATTATGGGCAACAATAAGTTGTCAATAGGTATGAGCATACAATACTTTTGAATGGTTAAACCCTAAAAAGTTCGAAAATCTGATAAATATACCAAAATATGACAAGCGAACCTCCTTAAGGATGTTCGATGGTTATTCCAAAAACAAATAAGATTTTCATTAATGTTATTTTTGTAAGAAACTAGGAAAGAGGCAATGTGAGCTAAAAAGAAATGTTAGGTTGCTGATCTCTTTAACCCATCATTTCTTTTAGATGTCTGGACCAAGTCAGGACCATTGCGATCGACAAATATTCCGGTGGTTTTCCAACTGCTTCTGTCTTTTTGCCTCTTAGACTTTGGATCTTGACAATCTGTTCGGTAATTTTGTTATTACCCCCATTTGCTATATAAGTGATTAAAACTTTGGCGGGAAACTAACTCCACTGAATTGTTCATAGCTTTAACATAAGCGATGTTTATCCATGTATAAATGTGACAAAACATATTGGATTTAATTAAATTTTGTCAGAATGCTCCTAAACGTGTACAAAACATCAAACAAATTGTGGGTGTTGGTAGGCAAAACATTATAATGCATTTAAAAACAACGGCAGTAGAATACCGAAGGAACAAAGCACAAGATTACATAAATCAAAGTCCAGAGACAAGGCAAAATCAAGAACACCAGAGGACGGAAGACCAAAGACACTACATGCCCACAAAACACACAACCACTACATATACAACACAAAAAACTAAAGCACTAACAGTGTGAACTCTCAAAAAAAACAGAGTGACATCAGGTGCTCCTGATGGGTAAGCATGTCCTGCTCTGTATACAGCACCCGTCACACTCTCGGTGGGTCAATCCAGGGTAAAGTCAAAACCGGTAATGTAAATTTCGGAAAGACGTGAATCTAGCTGAAAATGTCAGTTTTCATTTGTGACACTGACATTTCATATCTATCTATGATGTCGTTAAATGAATAAAAGCAGAAAATTCCGAAAATCCTACAGATATATCATGATTTGACCAGTAAGTATACTTTAAAGCATTAATTTATGCTTTCATGGATTCGATCAGATGACTGAAACTTTTTTATATCTAACGGCAGATATATATACGAATGGATCTGTGAAGAACATGGATAATTCATATTAATCTATAATCGCAACTTTTATATTGAAAAAGATTAATGAAAGTATAACGAACTGCAACAAATTAAGCTTTCCTGCTTATTCGGCATTCAGATATTTAGTATGCAAATCAATCCGTCCGTTAATTAATTTTCAGCTGATACTGTATTTTCTGTAGTTTTGTATCTCTGTCTATGACCCATCGTAATAAAATTTAAGATATGCTAAACGGATTTATAGTCCTTATTTTTGTTGAAAAAAATTTATTTTAAGCGCAATTGAAATTGTCTTTTATATTATAAGTATATGTGTCCATACACCGGTGCTAGGGGCCGTCTTGAACTTACTATGAGGTGTGAGCAAAGCTCATTGTTGAAGGCCTCATGGTGACTGCTAGATGAAGAAAAAAAATTAAAGCGTTGTTCTTTTGCTTTGTTTTACCACGTATTTGTAGAGATTTAGTCTCATGTACATGTACTTCATATCCCTTCATTAATTATTTAGACTAGGGTTTGTCTCTCTCTCCTGCAGCGTGGAGTTCGTAAAAAGATTCCCTGTGCGAGAGATGTATGCTCTTTATATATTTCAGATATGGTCTGTTTCAGCTTGAGTTAATTTCTCATATGGATGCACTATCATACTTTCAAATTTTGGCATTTTTATTTCTTGTACAATCAAAATGTTATACTGACTACCTGTTTATTGTGCCCACACCACACGATTTTTATTATGCCAAGTTATCTTAATTTTGACTCTATGAGTGCCTTGTGATTGTATAAGTGTTGTTATTGTCTTCTGTTAGTCTTGTTGTCGGGAAACGGATGACAGCTATTGTGCGAACACTTTCCCAGTTAATTTTATGTTAGTTGACAACCCCGCATTCATGGATTATGAAGACCATGGATGTAGCGTTGCTCGATAATTAGCAATGAATTCCACTCGAACCGGTGCTAGGGGCCGTCTGGAACTTACTATGAGGTGTGGGCGAAGTTCATTGTTGAAGGCCTCATGGTGACTTCAAGAATAACAATAAAATCTTTGTTCCATTGCTTTGATTTTCCACTTATTTGCAGAGACTTTGTCTCATGTACATTTACTCCATATCCCTTCATTGCTTATCGAAACTTGCAAGAACCGGATGTTGAGTGGAAAAAACACTGCGGTAATTTTTTTTTTTTTTTTTTTTTTTTTTTTTGTTGTTTCCGATGTTGCCATTGCCCTTGGATTATTCGTTTTGAATTGACGGTTCGGTTCTCACTGACTCTACAAAATTCTGGTTCAAAATTATTGTACAACATTTTCATTTTCCCGGATTGAATCACTCACAGTGTGACGGGTGCTGTTAACAGAGCAGGACATGCTTACCCTTCCGGAGCACCTGATGTCACTCTCAGTTTCACTGGAGTTCACACTGTGAGTGCCTTTGTTCTGAATGTTGTGGTTTCTGGTTCTGTGCTTTGTGTCTGTCTGGCGTCATTGTTTTTGTGTCTAACGTCATTGTTTTCTGTGTTCTCGTTTTTGCCCTGTCTTTGGACTTCGATTTTTGTGAATTTCACCCCTTTGTTCCTTCGGTATTCTACTGCCGTTGTTTCAAATGGAGTAAAATTGAATTTTAACGTTTAAGTCGTATGTTAGCGGTAATTTGAGATAAAAAGTTAGATACTAAAATTCCAAATAACTTAATATCAAAGTTTTTGCATATTCTTATTTCTTCATTTTGTGACTTTTCTGCGCAGATGAAATTAAAGCATTTAGACGTAAACAGAAAGATGCATAGAAACAAATATAACGATTAATCAATGAGGAGAGGTTACTCCTTGAAATACGCGGAGAGCATAACGAAATTTACTATTTTTTATGCAAGTTCGGCATTTCAGTTTTTCATGCTTGCCCTTCCGGGACACCTGATGATATCTCAAGTTTTATGGCACTTTTCCTTATTTTTTTTTGTCTTTTTCATGTTCATAATTCCCCTTTCTCCCCTTGGCTTCGATATTCGTATGTTTTCCAATGGCCATACCACTTAAAATTTGAAGTGATATTCCTCATCCCTCATGCAGGGTCTGTAACTACTGTCGTGTGACAACAACAGTTCAAGATAAAATTACAATTCAAGAACGTTCCCCGCCAAAGCATGACGTTTAAGGATAATGATATTGAAAGTTTAGCTTGAAACGTCATATATTTTCGTTAAAACCACAACTTCCGAGTACAATATATGTACTCAGAAGATCTAAAATTAAACAAAACTTACAGGTCCTATTGTTATCTCCATTGTTGTGACTCAAAACTGCTTAAAAGCTTGACAAAGTCAAGGTTGCATAAATAGTATATAAATGATATATTGTACCAGCAAAAGAAAAAAAAGATTCTTCCTGTGATTTTTTAAAGACAGTGGTGAAAGATTAAATTTTTTTCCGCAAAACAAAATGTGAAATTGTTTTCCATAATTCCACACTAGGAAGTGACGTCACAATTGACGTTGTGAACGTTGTTTTTAAGTAAACGTCTAAGCGGATTTACATCGAAAAGGTAGTTCAAGCAATGAATCTTGACTTAAACCATTTAAAAGGGGAAGATCTATAGACTAAAATCAATTACTAATCAGAGATTCCGATTATCGAAAAATACTCAATTAATGATCGAACAAGCAGTAATTCGCGAACTGTGATTAATCCTTTTCTGCAAATGGCTGTTTGTAGGGTAAAAATCAGAAGTAAATGTGAAGACGATAACAAATATACATGTACCTGAGCACATTTCCGTCCGCGGCAGTAATCGAAGGCAACAACAATATTTGTTGAGAAAATTAGACAACTTACGTTATTACTTTGTTAAATAAAGAAACTATAAAATTCAATCGTAAGCATTTTATTTTTTCATTAAATTCCAAACTCAGCAATATCATGTTACAGGAATTTTTACATGAAATACATTTCGGTTTTCATAACTGAAATAATGGGAGCAGTGATGGACATTAAAGTGCATGAATAAAACACAAGTCAGTTTGTCTGACAAAACCAAAATTGTAAATTAAATTTTTGCTTGCACAACATTTGGAAAAGGAAAATAAAAAGACAGTTAGAATTATTCTATTTTGATAACTGTCAAGCATGACCAGTCAAAGTAAGAAGTAAATGAACTTGTAAGTATCATTTTCTTTTAAATATACCGCGGCAACTCCTGTCCCAGAATTATACTTTTCGTCGTTTGCTGTATACGCCCATCCTACAGCTTGGCTATTCTTATACATATAACAATTCGCGTCATATGTTGATGACATTAAGGATATAGATATATAATACAAGCCTTCATTTTCACATGTAAATTTTCCGCTCGATTTGAACTTGGTTGTGTTGCTTATCACAATTGCTGTTTTAATACCGATAAATTTCATTACATCGCCAATTGTATACTTTTCGTTGTTTGTACAACTGGACAGTGCAACTGAAATAAAGAAAACAGTATATAGATAGTGTTCAGGATTACTTTAATTTTTCCGTTTTTTCATTATAAATACCATATGTATATTTATGAGTAGAAAATGTTACAATTAAAAGATTGAGTAGAATTTTCTTGGCCCTTGTTTTGTTCTGACAATAAATGATACTATTATAAAAGGATATGTAAACCAAAATCGACAAAAATGTTAATAAACAACAGCATGTAACACAAAAATGATATTACTCACATTTTCTTTAAAAATGTCTTCAGGTAATTTTTTTGTAAATATTTTGTAGCACTGGGTCTAATTGTAGCTGAATTTTGTACTAACAGACATTTTTATTTTGAATTTAAAAATCATTAATTTTATTTTTGTACATATGACTGTTATGACGAATAAATCCTCTTAATTTGAGATAAAAAGGCCATAGTAAAGTAGGCCACAAGTAAAAAAATGTACAAATTAAAAAAAAAAAAAAACATTTTTGTGTATTTTATAATTGAATAAACATGTTTATTTGTCGACATTGCAGAATATATATATATTATTTTTATAAATTATCAAAATATATCAATCGTAATAAAATTGCCTTCACAATAATCTTAGTCTTCTATCTTACGGTTCAAGCATTTTAGATTGTCACGCCATTCAAGCTTTGGTACTCATAATTTGTTTTTGTCTGCATTTTTAGTAGTTGAACGCTGTTGCGGTGTGCAATTAAATCGCGCATTTAAACAACAATGGGTTAGAAACGGGGTAGGTTTGATTATCGCACCAGAAAAGCAATTGTACATCTTTCATTTGTGACGTCATAAGTGATTGACGGATGTGAAACTTTTTGATCATTTACCGCGATTTAGATTTAGATGAAAAATTGCTAACAATAATCAATTTGGAAAAAAATCATAGTGACCCATACTTTTTATTATATATTTCAAGTTGGAAGGATTGGCTTTTCAATCGTTCAGATTTATATGGGTTGTCATGAGATCTTTCCCTTTACAACCTAAGTTTAGTTTTCCTCAATCGGATTTGACTTTACTGCCGGAGATGACATGTTCAATACAGTATTTGTTTAATAAGAACAGGAGATGCTTACTCTACCGGTACAACTGATCTCAACCATGGTTTGAATTTGGTCCGTGTTGTTCATTTGTAAGTGTGTCTTTCTTTTCCTTTTTTGTCCTGTACACAGATGGTGTTCTTGTTTCTTGGTATTTCCGATGTTGCCGTTGTCCATTGATTGTTTTTTTTTTTTTTTTTTTTTTTTTTTTTTTTTTTTTTTTTTTTTTTTTTTTTTTTTTGACTGACCGTACGGTTCTCGAGTTCTTTATAGCAAAATCCCACGGATATGAATATAAGTGTCCTTTTAACATAAGGTAGATAGACACTGTTGCGCTGTGCAATTCCATTGCACATTTTAAAAAAAAAGGAGTCGAATAGTCAGCTTTCCCTTTGTGACGTCATAATTTACTGACAAATGTGAAACGTCATATTTTGCCAATTTTGCCGCGAATTACTCCCCTTTTCCCGTAAATAATGTTTAATTCGAACACTTCGTAATATATTCCTGTTAAAAGCATGGTAACATATACATTTTTTCCATTGTAATCAATATATCGTAACATAAACTATCTATTTACAAAAGTATATAAAATTTAAATGGATAAACTTTTATTTCTGTTAAGCTAAAAATTGCCTATTCATATTTGCCCCTTGCATTATATGTAAAATTAGGCGAAAAATGGCTAAAAATGAGCAAACTTTGTCCTCAATTCTAAACAAAAACAGGCATTGTGAACCATACTTTTTATTACAGATTTTGGCTTAGTTGGCTTTGTTCTTCAATTGTTCTTGTTCATTTTTGTTTATTTGTTTTGTCTTCTTCATACTGTCTCAATTCGTGTTGGATGTAAATTGCCGTGATTATGATTTTATAATTCCCCCTTTCCTCGTCCTTGACTCGGCATTTGTTTGCCGATGTATTGAGCCTTAAATAAGTTTATGTCTTCCAAATGCTTGATTTTGATCTTGACTGAACACACATTTGTTTTTGAAATGGCCATCAGCAGAACTACAATAACCAATAGTTCTTTTTTACCGTGTTGTTATTAATATGAATCGTGACAAATAAGAAAAAGAAGGGAAACGGGGAATGTGTCAAAGAGACAACGACCCTAAGGGGAGCAATAACAACTCAAAGCCACCATAAGATCTTCAATGAACGGTGAGGAAACCCCACATCCAACGGTAGGTCGGAGTTGGCCCCTAAATAAAAGAGTAATCAAGTTCAGCGAAATATGCATCTTCCTAGACTCCGATAGACATAAAGTGAACTAACTAGAAAACAGACAAGACACACAAAGGCTTAATAAATTTCCTGACTTAGGACAGGCGCAAACCTGCGGCGGGGTTAAACTAGTTTTATTGGGCCCAAGCTTTCCCCCTATAGCCAATGTGATAAATAAAAAAACGATCGTAACAACAGTAAAATTCAGTTGGCAACAGGACTGAGTCAACTGTGAAAAATGAAACTGAAAGAACTAAATATACGGACATAAACATGAAATCACAAGAGACTTCTAGCAGTTAACTGACATGCCAGCTCCAGACCCATTACCAACTGACAAATTAAGTTATGTACCCTCAGTATACAGCTTCCATCAAGATCCCTTCCTGTGAGGAGTTTAGCATAATGATTTCATGTATATACCGGAATACATAACCCTTGTCCATGCAATACTGATTTTAGAAATTTAGAATGTGTTTAGTTAAAATGCAAAGACTCAATTCTTCGATTTCCTTGTCTGTTGTATTCAATCGATCATTTGTGCTTACAGCCAAATTATGAAGAGTGCTTTTTATTAAAACAGTTTCGTTGTGTAAGGCTAAGAAGTCTTGGTTTCGAGCAAGTTCGTTTACACTAAGTGAATGAGTTGTCGCTGCCAAGGCCTGTACTTGTTGTTGTAAACTCTGCAAATCAAGCATTGAATTGACGTTTTTCAGGGATTCTAAATTTGACAGGTGTTGTGCGTTTTCTGTTGATGTGTTTTTCAACGTAATGAGGTTTTGTTGTTGAGTAGCATACTGTGTCTGCAAAATGGCAAAATTGTTCTGCAGTTGTTGGTATTTATCATCTAAAAATTGGTACGTTTTCTTCAATTCTTCATATGCCATGGACGTCTGATTTTGATTTCCAATCGTCCCAATTTTTTTTTCGAGTTCAGCAAATTTGCTTTCAAGTTGAGATGATAGGACCGAAAATTTGGTATCTATTTGACACTGATGAGTAGCTTGATCGTCGATGTAATCGGCAGCTTTAAAGTATACATCTTTCAACAGTCCCCCAGAACTCGTTCCACCATTATTTATAAGAAATCCACACGCAAGGGGAATACTGATGACAAACAAGGCAAAAAGTAGATTTTCTCTGGAATTCATTTTTACAACATCCAAGCTGAACACATCTTATCAGAGATACATTTTAACATTGATTGCATAATGAACTCAAATTAAGAATTTCTAATACAAAAAAAACTGTTATCAGCTTAAAGCTTACCGAATATTTCTGTTGTGTTAAAACAAACACATTTTGTATCAAAACATGACGTTTATAACAGCTACAAGCTTTAATCTGGCCTGTTTCAATATAATTCGTATCGATTGTTTTGGTTTTCTTTTACATCTTAGGAATTTAATACATTTTGTGCAGTTTTGTAGGAGAACGTCGGATTAAGGGGTTTATATACTAACATTTTGAATGACTGGAAGAGGTAGATAAACTATATCAAAAAGATTAAGTTGTCTTTAAAATTATCTGTGTTTACAAGCCAAGCGTAAGCAGAACTATACAATATCACAATTAAAATTAAAAGTATGTTGATCTTGTTATCCCAGAAAAAACCTGTGAAAGCAAAATTGTCTTATTTCCAAGGGGGTGTTTCATAAAATACGTAAACGTTCATTGATTTTTTTATCTTTTCGTTTTTATTACAGATTCATTAGCAGGCAAAAATAGTAAAATAATCGATCAGTGTATAGATAAGTCAACACTGAGCTACACTTTTTCCTCTTTCTTGCAAATGAACCCAACTTCCATTTCAACTTAACAGGCGAGGTTCAATTCTATATAGCGTAGTAATTAAATCAAGTGCATTCAATTTCTTTAATTCCAGGGGATGCAAAATTAGAAGAACTGTGTCGAGTGTTATTGGTGATGTTCATTATTTTTTAATGTGCAGTTGTTATTTTTAACTAAATAAATATCCCAAACTCAGCTAATCCCGTGCTCCAATTGATGTTGTTGGACCAATGTTCTTTATACAACAACGGCAGTAGAAACCCGAAGTAACAAAAGAGTGGAATTTACAATAATCGAAGTCTTAAGACATGGCCAAAACGAGAACACAGAAATCAATAACGCTAGACAGCCGCAAAGCACAGAAAAAAAATACAACATTCAAAGCCAAGGTACTCGCAGTGAAAACTCCCATGAAACTGAGAGTGACATTAATACAATTGTTAATCTTAGTGTTTTGTTTTATTTTACTTGAAGTATTGGTTCAATTTCTTTTAATATACTAGTATACCACGAACATCGTGGATAGTCACAAAGGCACATTACAAAAGCTACGGATAGAACTTGTCCTGTATCAGATGACAGAAAATGTTTTTTTTTTTTTTTTTTTTTTTTTTTTTTGTTAAGTACCGTGTTAAATATACAAATCTATTATATTTACATATTTTTTACATGGTAGAGTCCTTGGTGACTAATATTGAATGCAGGAAAATTGCAGACAAAATTGCAACCTTTCATAAAGAATCAAAGACACTAATTTCTGTATTACATATATGGGACATTGCCTCTGATGTTTTTTCTGCCCCTCCAAAAAAAATTAAGTAAAAAAAAACACTCATCACAGAAACTATTGTTTTAAATCAAAGAGATTCTAAAGAAGATTCGTTAAGAAAGGTTGACCGTTCGAGCAACCTCATAAATGACATTTAACATCACCTTTTTATCCCGCGAAATTATTACAAAATAAAAGTTACTAAAATTTTAAACCTGACCACGTCTGGCATCTCAGAAACGACAATATAAACTAACATGATTATTTTACTTTCATGATTGTCAAGCATGAATAGTCCCGTGCGGCAATAAATGAACTCTTAGCTTGATTCCACAATGTATCATTTTTCACTAAATAGACAGCGGCAACTCCTGTTCCCGAGTTTACTTGTCCTCACTGGATGTATACGTCCATACGATAGATTGACTATTCTTATATATATGTAACAATGAGCACTTTTTAATGTTGACATTAACGATATAGATATAAAATACAGGCCTTCCTTTTTACATGTAAACTTTCCGCTCGTTTTGAACTCAGTTGTGTTGTGATTCCACCTATTGTTTAATACCTATGAATTTCATTACATCGCCATTTCTGTACGTTTGACTGTCATAACTTGGGCAACTTGTCAACGCAACTGGAATTATAAACAAAAAAAAACATTATAAAAACTTTTAAGAATTACTGTAAGATTTCCAGTGTGAGAAATGTATGCTCTACATATATTTCAGTAATTGTGTACTTGTGCTTGAGAGAATTTCTCGTATGGATGCACTATATCATAATTTTCAAATTTTTACATTTTTTTTTTTGTAATTTGTTATTCTGACCACATGTTGATTATTTCCACAACTCACTATTTTATTATGCCAAGTTTTCTAAAAATCGACTTGATAAGTGTCCTGTATTTGTCTATGTTTTAATCGTCCACTAGTTTGCAAAAACACTTTCCAGTTTTTATTTATGTTTTTTGGCGATCCTGCATCAATCCATGACAAGAAAAGACATAGATGTAGCGTTGTTTGACATTTAGGAAATAATTCCGTGCTAGTGGCTGTCTTGAACACTCTGGGGTATGAGCAAAGCTCATTGTTGAAGTCCTCATGGTGACTTCAAGATAAATAACAACAATAAAAGCGTTGATCCTTGGCTTTGTTTTACCATTTATTTGTAGAGACATTCTTTCATGTACATTTATTCAATATCCCTTCACTGCTTATCCTATTATTGAAAAATTAATATCAGTAGCCATATATTTATATAATTTTTAACCACGGACTCGCACTCTATGGCGAATATTTTACCCTGAGGGACCAGCGAGCGGAAAAAATACATCGTATAGTGCAAGTCCGTGGCTAAAAACAATGTAAATATGTGGCTAATGTTAATTCTTTCGATTTTAATAAGACACTCACAAGGTTCCGATTAGGAGAATTCGTCCTAGCACACATGATTGTACGCCATTAGGTGATCTATGAGGTTACCTACAAGTATATATTATTCTCATACGGGTTTCGATACAAAGCAATTGAAGGCTGTCATATAAGTATTATTATCATATGCTTTAAATGGACGAGTGGGTAGCAATTAAATTTTGAGCAGTGTTTGCATAAAAAGCTTGATATTTTTTGGTCTGAAAAGAAGATTTTTGAAATTTATTTCTTTGGCTATTCTTATACTTGAATGATTAATAAATACTACCTTTATAACATGATATGTTAATCAAAACTGACAAAAATGTTAATAAACCGCTGCAGGCCACACAAGAAAAGATGTGAATATATTACTAAACGCATGTCAAATGCAAGACATACATTAAAATGTATTACGAAGAAAAGATAACAGGAAAAACAAACAATGGCCGAAAATAGCAATTACATGTCTCAATTCACCTGGAACTACACAAGAAAAATATCAATAAAAAGACAAAAGACAAACGTTAACAACGATCGGAACTCAGGATAGCCGGATTTGTTACCTTCACTAGCAAAAGCTAGCGGTTGATTTAAACCGGTTTATGGGTTACCAAACCTCCCCTTTATCAATCCCGTTCCCTATAGTATGATGCAACTAGAGTATAAAGGGTATGGAAAGTTCAAGAGATCACCTTCCTTCACCACGTACACAATGTAACTCCGAGAACGTCTGCAGGGGTTTAAATGTATACTTTTGTCATCAATTTGTACTTTTACACCAGGTCGTCTGTAATTGCGTGTCACGTGCGTTTATCTTGATTGACGTGGTGCAATCTATCGACCATCCTGCTTTATAAATCTACAAGAAATAAGAAAAGGAGACGACTAAAGGGGAGATACAAATAATAAAAAAGCATATAGAAAGCAATGGCCAATCCAGGGGGTATAATTTTATGTTTCTATACAGAAAAGTAATTAAAAAATCTTTCAGAATGTGTTGCATTCCCTAGAGATGACTTCTAAACACGAAATACATTGAATATTCAATAGCAGAACCGCAGGTAAATGAAGTTTTCTATACAGCCAAGTTTCGCAAACAGACGGTGCGCTTTTGTTTCTTATAAAAATTATATTATCTTTTTTTATTGAAAGTTAACTTATATTATGTGTATTTAGTTGTTGTTACCAGAGACATAAAAACCGGTAAAGAATTGGAAGCCAATTTACGATTTGCTTCATATATATTAGTATTTCATTGTCGGTTTCCGATGGTTGCAATTCCCCTTTTCGGAACTGATTTAATTTCGTTCATTTATAGCCAAATACTGACACCCCCCAAAAAACCAACCCAAAACAAAACAAAAGAAAATGACCCACGAAAATTGACTGAATTCCCCCCCTCCCTTGTGGAGCTTTATTTGAACCATCCTTTTAACAAAGCTTGATCCTTCGGTTTTATCAAACAGCCTAAAAAAGTATGACCACTATCTCGTTAATCTTTTACGTTGTGAATGCATTAAATTCTAAACACGCTTTAAACACTACTAGTATATCATTACAAATTTATTTCAAATATATTTTCATACTTTTCGGTAAAAAATTTAAGCAACGGAACTTTGATTGCATGAATTTCGACAGATTTTGACCATTTTTGAAGATTTTTGTTAAAATCCAATAACTGCAATCAAAGATGCAAGCATTATACACTTGCAAAAAAATGAAAATATAAAAAAAATCGGCTTTGGTTCTCAGTGCATCTTTCCAAGTGCATGCTGTCCAGATCAAATTGAAAGTGAAACTCATTTTTTGTGTATTTGTCCTAATACGATACAAGATCTGTTTTATTTTATGTTGTTGGAAGAAGGACTTACAATGTCCTTGGTTGGAATAAAATATCCGAATTTTAAAACACTTTCAAATCAATCAAAATTAATATTTTTTCTTAGTAATGAAGATCATGAGGTTATGTCAGCCACTGCTAAATTCATATTGAAAAAAAATGACTAAGCTTTCTTTTTATTGTGTCCTTATGTTCAACTCTGATCTATATAGGTAACAAAAACAACATGGCTCTATCTTATTATGTATTTATGTCTCTGTTAATCATGTTCTTTTTTGTATATGTTACTCTCATTGTTCCTTGTGGGCTCCTGATTTGGAATACATCGGCAAACGAATACCGAAGCAAGAACGAAGAAAGGGTGAATTCTAAAATCATAAATCCAAAATCACGGCAATTCACAGCAACACGAATTGAGACAGTATGACAAAGAAAAAACAAATAAAGAAAAAAGAACAAGAACGTCACAAAACTAAAGCACTAGCAGTGTGAACCCCAATAAAGAAGGATATGTAATGTTATGGAAATAAGGATATGCCAGAAATTGATTAAATATCCAGAAAAGCTGGGACGTAACTAACGTTCTTTACGTAATAGGGTATATCGGCAGGATATTCTGCTTGCTTCCGTTAAATTAGCTTTGAGACCTAGTGACCTGAAGATTTTGCACACATACTGGCCTCTCCTGATACTGCCGATGTCTACTGAAATTTATGATGATTCTTGACCAAACCCTTCGGGAAGTTTTGAGTTTGATTTTTCTTCCGTAGCGCGACAGTGGTCTACCAGCAGGCTAGGCTCCTTGAGCTAGCCGGCAGTTTAGCGGCGAGCACCCTTGACCCATCTTTCAAAATTACATATTGTCTTTTTCTCTCCTTTTAAGATTGTGGTCATGGAGGTAGTAGTCTACCTGTATTGGGTTTTATTCGTATGTTTTTATACTATAGGGAAACGGGACAGATAAAGGGGAGGTTCGGGTAACCCTACCGCTGGCTTTTGCTAGTGCCGGTATCAAGTCCGGCTGTCCCGAGTTCCTATCGTTGTCTACGTTTGTCTTTTGTCTTATACGTGTTTTTCTTGTGTAGTTCCCTTGCAAATTGTTTCATGTTGTTATAATTTTCAGCCATTGTAGATGTTTCCTGTTATCCATTTTTTAACATGTAATTTTAGGTTTTGTTATAAATGGCTTAAATGGACACAAAAGGTTATTTACAGCCATGTTCGACTACTAATATGTCAGAAAACGTAGAAGTGTGGTACTTTATTTTTATTTCTGCACAGGAAGTAAACGTATCAGAGACCACTTTTCACGATTTTAGCAAATACCTCTTTTCTTTTAATATGGCCCTACATAAAAACAAAGTTCACGACTAAATGTCCATACTTAAATCCTATGTACAATAAATAATCCATTAAAGAATATAATGTATAAACTATATACAGGAGGGAATTTAAGTCCTTTATAGGCTTCATGTAGTCAGGGATAATCTATTACAAAAATGGGTCAAGAGCTTGTTACAACCGTTTTTGTAATAAACAACCGTTTTTGTAATAAATTTTTTTCCTATGAAATTTTTATGACTAAATGCTTCAATTGTCTTATTTTATTGATGAAAAATTGGAAATTAGCAGCACAAACTATGAACACGATACTATAATTCAAGTTATTACAAAAAACGTTATTACAAAAACTGTTACGAATGTGACAACCGTTTTTGTAATAATTACCATTTTTGCAATAATTGCTTTTTTCGTATCAACCGTTTTTGTAATAATTTTTTTATGTATCGAATACTTGTTCCCTTGCTTTAGTTGTATACTTCTATTGATGAATAATATTAAACTAGTGTCCCTGGTATTGGAAATGAAATTATTACAAAAAGCGTTATTACAAAAAACATTGAATGCGTCTCAACCGTTTTTGTAATAAACAACCGATTTTGTAATAATTGTTTATACTATGTAATTTTTGTAATAATTGTTTATACTATGTAATTGTAATGGTCCATCAATGTTATTGATGAAAACTAGAAAGAAACGTTTTGCCTAGTATCTCTGTTTTTTGTTGTTTCCGATGTTGCCACTGTCCTTCGACTATTCGTTTTGGATCTACGGTTCAGTTCTCATTTTCCATAATGAAAAAAAAAATAATTTACTGACTCAGAAGCACAGTTTTGAAGAAAAACAACGAATAGTTATTAGGTAAAGCAGTTAACACACTAATGATGAGATGTTTGGATTCTTGCATCCTCGTGGAAGAAAATAAAGACTGTAATTCATCGTGTCGATTTTTGTAGAGAAAAATTTATTACAAAAAGCGCTATTATCAAAGAGGGTCATTCGGAAAGAAGTGGAATTGAAATTACCGTTTTTGGTATCATTTTTATGCCCCTAGATCGAGGATCGGGGGAAATTGTTTTTGTCCTGTCTGTTTGTCTGTGCGTCCGAAACTTTAACCTTGGCTATAACTTTTGAACCATGTAAGGTAGACTTTTCATACTTGCCAACTGTAAAGGTCTAGTTAAGAGGAACATAAATATGCAAAAAAGGTCTAGGTCAGGTCAAAGGTCAAGGTCACAGAGGTCAAAAAGTGTAGAATTGGGTATTTTCATATAATTTACTGTAGAATCTGGGGGCATATGTAGTGTTTCAAAAACACATCTTGTTTTTCCTATGAATTATGACAGTTAAGTTTCAATACTTAAGTTGTCTGCTTATATTGTTTAATAATATGAAACAAACGTCCCTGGTATTGGAAATGAAATTATTACAAAAAGCGTTATTACAAAAAACGTTGAAGCGTCTCAACCGTTTTTGTAATAATTGTTTATACTATGTAATTGTAATGATCCATCAATGCTATTGATGAAAACTAGAAAGAAACATTTTGCCTAGTATCTCTGATTTTTGTGGTTTCCGATGTTGCCATTGTCCTCCGACAATTCGTTTTGGATTTACGGTTCCGTTCTCTATTTCAATAATAAACCAAGTTATTATAAAAAGCGTTATTACAAAAACGTTGAAGGAGTGAAAACCGGTTAGTAATAAACAACCGTTTTGTAATACTTATTTTTCACAACAGAATTTAAATGTTAATACGCTAGGGTTTTCTACTTTTATGGTTAAATATAAAACTGGCAGTAAATACAATAAAAACTGTCTGACTGGAACAGTCAAGTATATGAGAACCAAGGCGTTGGTTCAGAGAAAAAAATGAATCAATAATAAGTGAAACACAAAGATACAAAGACATCATATTAATAAGGCACAGAGAAGAAAAAAATGATACCCATATGAAGTAGTACAAAACAGACATCTTCAAGATGAAGAACAACAATAAAAGCGTTGTTCCATTGCTGTGTTTTACCATGTATTTGTAGAGATTTTGTCTCATTTGCATTTACTCCATATCCCTTCATTGTTAATGATAAATAAAGATATTTCAAAACGCATTATTTCAAAAAAGGCTTACTAAATAACAAAATACCGAAGTTACTGTTAAAAGATTTCAATGTTTAATTTGTCTTCTGTTCTTGCTGAAAAGTGTAAAACAAGCAAAAAACACTATATCACTGGAATGGTAAAACAAGTTGAAGAAGAGCTGTCGGTTCAAAAATAAAACAAAAATAATCTTGAAACAATGAAAACACCAAAAATCTAAAGACATCACTTTATTAAGGGAGAGAAAAAAAATGAATACGCACATACATCTGAACAACACTGACATGCTAAATCAAGTTATTGCAAAAACGTTAATGGGAAAAAAATTTAGAGATTTATATATGAATAATGTAAAAGTAGTTGAAAAACTGTCTTTCTGATATGGTAAGACAAGTTATTACAAAAAAAAAACATTTAAAAAATGGTTGAATGAGAAAGTACGGTTTTTTAAAACAAACAGCCGTTTTTGTAATATTTATTTTCACAATGGAATTTTAATGTTTCAGTGTTTTAGTTTTCTTCTTATGTTAATGGAAAATGAAAAACTAGTAGAAATAAGAATAGAATTCCTGGGTCCCCCGCCGCTCATGCAATATACTAGTATACTGTATATGAAATTGCAATAATTTCAAACATTCAGGGCAGTTCTAGAATTAAATATGTGGGGATACAAAGAGTATCAATCACAGCAGATCTTTGAACTTGACCAAAGTATTAGTCATATTAACATTTGGTATAAATTTCATGAGAATCCGTTAAAATTTGTAGGCATAAGAGCGCTTACAAGATTAATTTTTGGATAAAACAGTGTCATTATTTTGGTCAAAGAACCATAACTCCGTCAAAAAGTGTCGACTGAGGCTGATGTTCATTCTTGACCAAGGTTTTAGTAGTATAAACTTTTGGTATAAATTTCATGAGAATCCGTCAAAATTTGTAGCCATGAGAGCACTAACAAGGTCTGTTTTTGGCCAAAATGGTGTCGTTTTTTTGGTCAAAGTCCTATAACTCCGTCAAAAAGTATCGACCAAAACTGATCTTCGAACTCAACCAAGGTATTAGTGGTTTAAACATTTGGTATAAATTTTATGAAAATCCATTAAAATTTGTAGGCATGAGAGTGCTTACAAGGTCAATTTTTCAATAAAACAGAATCAAAATTTTCGTCAAAGTCCCATAACTCCGTCAAAAAGTGTCGACCAAGGCTGATTTTCGAACTTGACCAATTATTAGTAGTATAAACATTTGGTATAAATTTCATGAAAATCTGTTATGATTTGTAGGTACGAGAGCGCTTACAAGGTCAACCTTTGGCTAAAACGGTGTCGTTATTTTAGTCAAAGTCCCATAACTCCCTACAAAAATATTGATTAATGCTGATTTTCGAGCTTGACCAAGGCATTAGTAGTATAAACATTTGGTATAAATTTCATGAAAATTCGTCAACATTTGTAGGCATGAGAGCGCTTACAAGGTCAATTTTTGTATATAACGGAGTCATGATTTCGGTCAAAGTCCCATAACTCCGTCAAAAAGTATCGACCAAGACTTATTTTCGAACTTGACTAAGGTATTAGTGATATAATCATTTGGTATAAATTTCATGAAAATCTGTTATAATTTGTAGGCACGAGAGCGCTTACAAGAAAGGGTGACGGACGGACGCACGGCATTTCTCTGTCCCCGCTCCGTGTTGCGGCTGGGGACAAAACTATATGACTGGTATGGTTAAGTAAGTTAGAACCAAACCGTGAATAAAAAAAAATCAAAAACAAAGAAGAATAATCAAAGGAAAAAAGCAACATTGGAACGCAAGTAACTTCGGTTTTAAGTTATTTTGGCTATACGTGGAACGTTTAGCCACATTGGCATTTTCTGAATGATACTACATTTCAATAGAATAAAATAAAAGTAATAACGGGTTAAAACAAGAAAAGGTGGAAGTGCGTTCTACAACTGTAAGGGATATACAGTAAAATTTGGACGGTTTCAATTTTAAGGTTCTTTTAGCTAAATGTAATGTGCTGTCGCAATTAATTTATAGTTGACCTTTGCAGATAGTACCAAATTAGTTTAATTATTTGCATTATTTGGAGTATCAAGTGATAAGACATAAGATAATCATTCTATCTAACCTTTTACACCTATCTGTATCTTGAAATAAGTTCCGTTATTTTGTTAAATCACCCAAAAGAAGTTTGGGGAGATTTATTGTTTTTACTAAAAAATATTGGCTTATCTATTTAGATCTGTTGGTTATTTGTTCTCTATCAGCTTGTTTTTATGTTTTTGGTTAATGGTCTTCCAAATGTTTTGGGTTTATCTGCTTTGATGGGACATAAGTTGTCTACATGTGCATTTGCAGAAAATTAATTAACAGCATCTTTGGTATTTGATTTTTTCTTATTAATTGTTTTTACTCGCGTTTAATCCGCCTCAAAATTTATGCATGTTCCTGGGTGGCCGAGTGGTTAAGGTAGTTCTACTACCTATACAACCACTGTAGTCTATCACCACTGCGGTGTGAGTTCGCGCCCCACTTTGTACATAACAAAAAAGGGTGCACTCCACTTACAATCGTAAGTTATAAGGTATGTCAGTTACCTGCCCAAAGTCGATGGTTCTCTCCGGCTTCCTCCACCACTAAAACTGACCGTCATTAGATAGCAGAACTACTGCTGAAAGTGACAGTAAACCCCATATTAATCAATCAATTAAAATTTGTCCAGCCATTTTCTCGGAGTATAATGATACAATCTTAATAGAATAAAAAAGACAACAGGAAACACCTACAATGACCGAAAAATACAGCCACATGCCACAAAGTAAATAGGAACCGCACAAGAAAAAAATCA
>MJUU01045298.1:0-13130 GCA_002080025.1 Modiolus philippinarum
TTTCTATTTAAAATCACATTTATCTGAAATGATATCAATTTTCAAATTAAATATGGAACTTCTTTAAGTGATAACTTATGCTCGTTTGGTTGATTGATACCGTCCCTGCTTAAGTTCTATACACTTGTCATTTTTCTTTTTACAGTATTTGTTTTGTGACACCGATGAGCTATGACGTTGATCCGTCCTATCGCCATTTTTAGCTCACCTGGCTATGCCAGGGTGAGCTTTTGCCGTGGTCCGTCGTTTTGTCCGTCCGCCCGTCCGTCGTAAACTTTTTTCAAAAATTTTCTCCTCTGAAACGACTTGGCCAATCCAATCTTCGCCTGGGGTAAATTGCAGTTTTTGGCAATTAACTCAAAAATCGTTGCAGATATAAAAAAATCTTACGGCGGTAAGTAAAATTGTTCAGAATGCCAAGTTCTAACTGCCCTGCAATTTTGAAGAACATCGGAAAAACCGTCTCAGAGTTACAGCTCTTTTTCCGTCAAATTTTCAAAATCTATGCATTTTGTATTTTTTATTTCAAAAACTGTTACAAATAGAGGCAGGTGTTAATTGGAAAAATGTTCAGCATATCAAGATCTACATGCTCTGAAATTAAAAAAAAAAAATCCAAATGCCTGTGTAGAAGAAATTGACTGTTTTTCACCGAGCAATTTTTTTCTTCAATGCCATATAGCTATTGGGTTATTGCCCTTTAAATTTGTGTTAAAATCGTCTTTGGTTTACTTTTCTCTTTTAAGTTTTAAGAGAAGTTTCCTACTATAAGTTCATTAAAAACAATTATTTGTTACATAATCAAGAGCAAAGAAGTGTTTTTGTTCAAATTTTTACAATTTTGTGCAAAAATTCTTTAATAATCTTGACTTATTTCACATTTAAATAATTTTGTATATAAATATGAAAAAGAAAGGAAATGGGGTAAATGTCAAGGAGACAACATCCCATATCCAGGTTAAAACGACAAAAAACAAAACATCTAGGGGTCACCAAATGGTCTTCAACACAGTGAGGAACCTCACACCATATAGTAAGCCCTAAATGGCCCGAAAAGGTAAAAAATTGAATAAATCAATGGAAACAAACCACAACCAATAACCCAAATATCAAGAAACTAAAATTTTATAAGAAGACAAGGACAAGCCAATGACCAACATATTCCTGACTTGGGACAGGCGCAAAAATTGCTGTGGGGTTAAACTCGTTTTCTTGGATCTAAACCCTCCTCCTATGTGTGGTGAATGGCTAAAAATGAATACACAAAAAGACTCACAGTAAAAATCAAACTAGAAAAAAGTCCAACTTATCAAGACGAGTACCCTTAAAATGGAGTACATAAAACATGAATACAATACACACAGGTACTGTCCGGACAAATGCTCGCAGTTACTGACAGCTAGCTAAGGACATAATTTCCGTTGACTATGATATCAAGCCTTCTTACATACGAAATTTCAATTGAAATACTTCTAAATAGATCTGGTATAACAATATCATCAATTATGAAAGAAGAACATGATATTGTGAAATGCCAAATACTGCAAATATGAAAAATTGTTTAAATTTAGTTATGGTGTAAAGCATTTAGGAGATGATCAATATTTTTGCCAACAAAAACCAGAAGTAAAGATTTAACAACAATGCTGTATTTATATCCTTTATGAATAAGTTTGTTCAACGGATTAATAAGTTTGGAAGGACAATTTTTGAATTTATGCGCTTTGTAAATAATATTTCCATAGAAGTTTTGATGTGAAATGCCCTGGTGTATAAGAGCCCTGCATGTAGAACCAAATTTTCTTAATAAGTCAATGTATCTATAATAAAATTTAGAGAATGTTTTTATCAATTTATGATATCTAAACCCTTGATGCAGAAGTTTTTCAGTGAGAAGTCGTTGAAGTCAGAAACATTACTACATACTCGTGCATATCGAAAATGTTGTGAAATGTAGACCCCGTAAGAAGGGGCTAACGGAATATCGCCGTCGAGATGGGGGAAATTGACTATAGGGAATGAGAAATCATCCCTTTTATCATAAACCTTATTGTTTAACTTTCCTTGATTTATTGATATATCAAGATCAAGAAAAGGAGTATAATCACTGCTGCTATTGGATTTATTTAAAGTAAGTTCTGCAGGATAAATTTCATCTGTAAATTTAGAAAATGTGTATTATGTCCATCTGTGATATTTGTTTGCCTTTCATGCAAACATCTCTCCTAGGTTAATTTTTAAGATCTTGGCTTCATAGCCTGCTAGGCTCTGTAATTGACCTGGTTATGCCAGGCTCTGTAATTGACCTGGTTATGCCATGGTGAGCTTTAGTCATCACTGTGTCTGTGATCTGTGCATTATATAGTTTTCATTCAAGCATCTTCTTCTTAGAAACCGCTGGACCAGTTGGAACCAGACTTGTTCATAATAGTCCTTAGGTGGTCCCCTTTAAAAAAATGTGCCCGGCAAGTCAACACGCCATCCAAGATGGCCGCCAGTTAAAATTTTGTTGAAAAATGGACCCTATTTTCAAAGATCTTCTCTGAAATTACTGGGCCAATTGGAACCAAACTTGGTCACAATGGTCCTTAGGTGGCCCCTTTTAAAAAATGTCTAGCGAGTCCGTATCATATCCAAGATGGCCGCCAACGTGGAACGTAGTTTTAACATTGGACCCAATGGGAAGCATTCAAAGATCTTATTCTCAGATACCCCTGCGTCAATTGGAACCAAACTTGGTCATAATAGTCCTTGGGTGCCACTTTAAAAATTGCGTCCGGCAAGTCCGCACATCAACCATGATTGGCGACGGCGTGGAACTTTGTCGAAAATGTTGCAAAAATCTACTCTGAAAATACTGGGCCAATTGGAACCAACATTAGTCACAATGGTCCTTAGGTGGCCCCTTTAAAAAAAATTTGTTCGGCAAGTCCACATCATATCCAAGATGGCGGCCAGTGGGAACGTAATTTTAACTTTGGACCCTATAGGGAAACATATTCAAAGATCTTCTCCTCTGAAAGTATAACGCCAATTAGAATCATACTTGATTACAATGGTTTTTACTTGACCCCCTTCATAAAATGTGTCCAGCATGTCTGCATAGCATCCAAGATGGCAGTAAGCGGGGAACATTAACCTTGGACCCCATGGAAAATCATTCAAAGATCTCTGAATATACTAGACCAATTGATGTAAACCAAAGTGAGACACAATGATCCTTAGATGGTCTTCTGCAAGAAAGGTAACAGTCGGTCTACGCACCATCAAAAATAGCTGTCAATGGGGAACATAGTTTAATTTTGGACCTTATTACATCAATGTCTATCAAAATACTGGAAATTGAGACTCTTAAACGTTGGGATAATTTTGACTTATTGTGTCAGACATGGCCCAGGTGAGCGATACATGCTCTTGAGAGCATCTTGATTAGTTAGTAGATTTAAATATTATATAAACAAGTTTTATATTTAAACAGTATCATGGGTAACAAGGAGGATAAGAGCACGTGTATTCAGTTTCACGTTATTTTATATCTTGTCCATCCTTTTGTACTATCGACTCGTATGATCCAAAACAGACACTCCGTTATTGAACAGTAAGGTAGTTGTAATTACACTAAAACAGTATTGAGTAACTGTCCATAATCTTACAATCTTACAATCTTAACAACAAAGCTTCCTTTTAAATGGTGCTCTACATCATGATGTCATTTGACAATTTAAAAATTCCAGAACCAACATTAAGTTCACTATTGTAAATTTATTGCAGATAAAACTATTCATCACGGTAAATTTATTTCACTCATGCCTTTTTTTATTTGCAGAAGAGTTCCATTCATCAATAACTTTATGAAATATTTACAATGCTGCAAAACTAATCAGAGGCCTTTTCATAGATACAGTCGAAGTGCCTCGGAAAATGATCAGTCTATGAACGGAACATCACTTCGTAGAGTTGACAATAATGCAAAGTCAAAGACAGAAAATGATACAATGGTTACAGTTTTAAGAACAAACAGTGACCGATCGCATCAACACGTTTCTTTCAAGCAACCAGTTACAAATGGTAACCATACCGTCTCGCCGAAAATCAAAGGCTATAGAAGACCGTCTGGACTACCCTTAGTAAAGCGAAAAATTACAGAAGAAGAGAATATTTTGTTGAAATCTCTTATCACAAAGTGTAAAAAGGCTTCATGAAGAGTAAAAAATTCAACGGAGAGTTCTTTACTTTTGGATTTCACAACAGAAGTGCGTCTGATAAAGCGAAATATTTCTACAATTACGTATCATAAAATATATTTGTATTGCATTTCATTCAGATTTCTATTATTTCCATACATGTCAGATGTCTGTATTTACGTGGTTTTCCCCCATGAGAGCTTCAAGTTCCAAATTTCAGGAGCAATTCTTTCTTGCTTGACAAATCGTAAATTGTTTATTGTATAATACTTGCAATCTTATAAAGATGTTTAAAACACAACCAAAAAGTGGATTTGAAGTTCTTAAATAAATTTTTTGGTATTCTTAGAGTTGTTTCACGAATCAAAATCCTGTTTTAAAAATGGTATGAATTTGAATATTGGTTTTAGTATCATTTAAACATTTAAAATGTACATTTAGATTAGACTGGTTATTTGTTCTCTATCAGTTTTCAAACGTTGTTGAGTGTATGGTCTTCCAAACGTTTTGATTTTATCTGCACTGAAGAGACATAAGTTGTCGAAATGCAATTCAAAGTAACTTCGGTATTTAGTTATTTTTTAACCTTATCATACAATTAATTATCAATTTCAGGAGGAATTTTGCTTGTTTCACAGTACAGTGAATGTTTTTTAAACAAAGTTATTATTCCTTCTTTTTTCAAACAACAAGTTTTGTTGACGATAAATCACAAGTTCCTGCATTGAAGTAACAGAAGTTGTCGTATGCAGAACGTTAACCTACAGTAACATCTGTATTTTGTAATTAATTACCTTCGTTTGATGCCACTGCTGTTGGACTGTTAGTCCCTGGGGGGTATTCACCAACCGAGTAGTCAATTTCTTAGTTGATGGTCCAGAAAGTCGATTTTATTTGGAAACTTACATATATCAATTGAAATCAATTGTTTTACACTACGAAGTTTTTTCCAAACCAAAGCCCTGTCCTAGCTGATGTTGGTTTTCAATTTGGATCCTTGAATTTGTGCTCTCACAGTTTTTATATCTTTTGATTTTTTTATGTTCAGTGTTTTAGGTTTATGTGCACTGAAAAGGAAGAAGTTGTGAAAATGTCCTTATGCACAGTTACTTCGGTATTTTGTTTATTATTACCACTGAGGCGATGACACTACGAGTGGACTGTTAGTCCATGAGGCTATTCAACAACTCAAAGGTCCAGTACTTCCGTGCTGACCCAGAACTATTTTTATAGGAAACTTACAATATCTTAAGGAGGTTCGCTCCTCATGTTTTTGGATTTTTGTCAAATGTTCGGAATTCTCTGGTTTTATTATTTAAAAGCATTATATTTTTTTCCCATGGACCCCTTAATTTTTCGCATAATTTCATGTTATACATCTTTGTGAGCATTCTGTAAAAAATCACTACATTTTATTTATTCTGTCACATTCATTCGTTGTTAAATCTTGGTAATATTAATCCTATGAAACTCAGAGGAGTTTAGTTTCCTGCCAAATTTTCAATTACTTATAACTCAAAAACGAGATCATCTGCCTATTGTTTTTTTTTCTTAGATTATTAGTAGCGATCCCCGGCCCTTAATAAAAAAATATATATTGCAGAAACCCAGTTCACATTACCTTCGGTATTTTTTTATTCAACAATAAGGAGTATATCCCACAAGCAAAGCTCTGTTCATAGCTGATCTTCACTTTTTATTTGAATCCTTTTGGTTATTGCTTTTTTGTCAGTTTTAACTTCTCTTTTATATCTGGAGTTTCAGTGTTTTGACTTTTTCCGCAAAGAAGTTTTCGAAATGGCCGTAAACAGAAATCTTCGATACTTTGTTATTTTAAGGGTTTTCTTTTTATATGTGCGTTTGGTAAACTTATTTGTTTAATGGGTTTTCGCACACTATTAAGATGGCTTACTCATCACATTTTTGAATTTGTGTCAGATTTCTGGTTTTGTTCAGTTCAATGGCTTAATAAATTTTGCACACGGACCCCTACTTTTTATTTCATAAATGTCTTCTATAGGTCAAATTAAGACATCTAACAAATTTTCAATAAATTCTTGATATAATTTCCTAGCTTTTAGACAAAAAAATAGCCCTTGTGTTAAATTAAGGGAAAATCCAAAGAAATGAATTTCCCGCCAAATTTTTAATTACTTGTATCTCTGTTAAAAGCACACGGTCTGTGTATTTATTTTTGTAATTTCATTGAGTTTACAATGCTTAATCAATTAAAAAAGGTTTCAAGAATCCTTGATATAAACAACTTAAGGAGTGAGCCTCCTTAAAACAAATTTGCTTCTTTAAAATTATTTCATTCAGTTAGTAGTCTACCTGTATTGGGTTTTATTCTTATGTTTACTAAACTATAGGGAAACGGGACAGATAAAGGGGGGTTTGGGTACGTATAAACCGGTTAAAACCTACCGCTGGCTTTTGCTAGTGCCGGTTCCAAGTCCGGCTGTCCCGAGTTCCTATCGTTGTTTACGTTTGTCTTATGTCATATTTGTGTTTTTTCTATGCATTTCCTCAGCATATTGTGGCATGTAATGTAATTATAATTATCGGCCATTGTTGTCCCTTTCATTTTATTGCTTATTCATATTCACAAATGCAGAAATTCCATCTAAAACATTGAAATTCACACATTTTAAATAAAACGAAATATCGAGATTTTGCAGGTGAACATGGTAAATAAAAAATGATCATGATTATGCTTAAGAGTTCTAAATCTAGTAATGCTTAATTCAAGCATTGATATGATTTGGAAAGAGTTATTTCATTTATGTGTAGATACCCCATTTCATTCGAATCACTCTCCGAACGAATAAAACACACAATATGCTGTCATAGTTAAATCACTATCTGAATTGCAAATAACAGTAAGACGCATGGAATAAAAAGGGATAACAAAAAACAACTACAATGGCTAAAAGTTACAATCACATGCTACAATCTGCCAGGGAATGTATGTATATCTTTTTTCTTTAATTTGTAGCAATACGTTTGCAATTTCAATTATTCGTCTAAATGGGATGTGCCATTTTCTCAACTGAATACGAAAAGAGCTTTAAAAGTCAAAAGGTTGATATTCTCCTCTGGGAAATCAGAATAATACCTGTTCAATGTTGTAATTTGGTAGCATTCATCATATGGTAATATTGATATAGAATATAATATACTAGTAGTTTTGATTTGTTTCTACATCATAAAATTTACATAGATCTGCTACTCAGCTTGAATCTAAGTCGTTGTTGTAGAAATAAAGGATATTGCGAATTTTATATTTGTCTCTATGACAGCAACAAAAATTCATGAAAAAAAGATATCAAAGCCCTCAGGCAAATTTGAATTTAGCTTGATTTGAAGACCTTTTTTACATTCTTGTGCTCCAACAATTTATGTATTTGGCTTTCAAACCTTTTGGTCACACACTAATCTTTATAGGTTAGCTAGAAAGACTCTTCACATGAATTAAAAGTCTCCTTTTTAATTCAAATATGTTCGTCCTTAGATGACAATGTTGTCTGTTCGTCGTGACATTGCAGTGGGTTTTCATAACGTACAACATTCCGCAGTTACTGAAAATTTATGATCTGATAGATGCCGTTTCGTTAACTCTTATCTTTCTAGTGCATTTAAAAAAAACATTTTGGAGACCATAAAAATGATTTGCAAATAAAGTGGAGAGAGAACAAATTACCAATAGAACCTAATGGAAAAATACCAAATCAGCAAGAGGATATACTCCTAAGTTTAAAAAAATCGACAAGTTCGAAATTCCATTACTTAACAAATTTTAATTTGTAAGTAATTAGATAATCTGAAAAATTTCAAACCTCAATATGTTATGAAGATATTCACGTGATATAATTCAAATGATACTATATATTTAATGTTATCAATATGTATGAATAGTAAATAAAATACAAATGTATTTGCATTTCATGAGAAATACATTGTTAATATATATATTTTTGTATATTCTGTGATAATACACAAGTAACTGCAGCACAAATGTTAGTCTGTACATACTTTAAAAAAAAGTCAATATCTTTCAAAGGTTATCTTTACATACACTCCAGGAAAAATAAAGTATAATAAATAAGTGTTACTAATATTATTTTGTATTACAGAACAATAATATCGTCACATTGCAGTAAATTTAAGATCAGCAGAAAGCCGTTTAGACAACTTTGGTCTTTTCATATATAGATAAAAAAAATAGAAAGAAATGTGGTCTCATTAGACTCGTGGAAAATTACAATAAAAAAAACAAAAACAAAAAAACACACACACAAATTAATAGAAAATGACAATCATTTGAAAACAATGTGTTTGTTTATGTCAATCTACATTTGGCTCGTTTTTATTGCTCATTCCAATATTTAAAAAGTCTTTATCATTTTTTCGGTAGTCTTCTGCCATTGCCTGGAAAAATAATAAATGAAAGGTTATGAGAAGTAACCACAAGCACTACCGTAAAGTCAGTGGTGGTTGTGAGTACAATCACAGAGTAGACGTCTTACACCAGGATTAGTTCGCAGGACTTTTATATAGCAAAAATTAACAATTATGCAAAACAATTATTTCTGTTGCTTCCTTCAGTATTTAAATATTAGTTAATACAATCTCTCGCAGAGGAACATTTATTTCTTTTCGACCGCTCTCTGGATGTGCAACTCTTATCAATCAATCAATCAATCAAAGTTATACCTTTTTTTTCTCATGGAAAGACGTTACTTAAAATCATTTAAAGAATGTTTGCTCGTCATATTTTCAAATTTCAGTCCATTGTTCAAATTTTTAAACCATTACCATGGTTACTTTTTAATATACTTTCACAATTTATTGTATACATATTTATACACTCGACTTGGTAGGTGGGATATAACTTTCGATCGTTCGTTTGTCCGTGTGTATCCACACTTTTTGCAGCAACTACTGAACAAAGTGAATTATGTATTTTGACAAATGCTTCCTTATCACTGTCCAGTATGATCATTTAGATTTCAAGGTTACATCATATGCACTTCCTGATGACGACACTTAATTGTTTTCAGTTGGCATTTTTCGTCACAATTTCTTCTGAAACAGTAAGTCGTATTCAATTGGTGTTTGCAAAAGGCTTTTTTATGGTCCAATCTTTATTCTTAAAGTGATTTCAAGGCTGCGCTATAAGCACTTCCTGTTTGTCGTGACTTCATTTGTTTTTGCTGTTGTACAGAATGGGTAGTTTTCCGTCAAAAGTTTTTCTTAAATTTCTTAAATTTATTGATTCATTTGTTTTTTCCCAAAGAGTTTCCTCATTGTGCAGTCTATTGTGTACACGGGTTTCAAGACTTCCTTGATTTTAATTGTCTTACTGTATATAGATTTTTTGTCACAATCTCTTTTGTTAATTTGCCAAGAGTTCCATGGAGTTTCATTGGTATTCTACAGCCTTTGTTTTAGATTAACACATAGTGTGCTTAGTAAGGTTTCTTATAGTTTGAATGAAAATCTTTATTTTTCAAGTATGCTGTATTCTTTTATTCTCAAAAATGGAAATGATGATAACTAAGACGACTTAAACGGACATTAACGTAATATGTATATGTTGATATTTATGTAAAACTATATCAGTTCGGAAAGTGTATTTTTTTGTTTTACATAAAGAAGGAAAGGATATGGAGAAAATGCAGATGATACAAAGTCTTTACAAATACACGGTAGAAGTTATCAATAGAACAACGCTTTCATTATTGTCACCATGAGGCCTTCAACAATGAGCTGTGCTCATACCTCATAGTAAGTTCAAGATGGCCCAAACACGTTTGAGCGGAATTCTTTGCTAATTGTCGAGCAACGCTACATCCATGTCTTCATTGGTCATGGGTGCGGGATTGTCAACAAACATTAATTAAACTTGCAAACTGCTCTTACAATCACTGTCATCCTTTGCCCGACAAACGCACAAGTGTCTCAAGCTAGTGGAGCACCGGTTTGAGCGGAATACATTGATAGATGTCTAGCTACGCTACATTCACGTATCTTTTGGTCATGAATCATCAACAAACATAAAAATAACTTGCAAAGTGTTCTTACAATCCCTGTCATGCATTGCCCGACAAAAAGCCTAAGAGAAGACAATTACAACAAATAAACAACAACAGCGGACTCATCGAGTCAATCGCAAGAAAACTTGGCATTAAAAACAATATAGTGGTATGTAGGCACTATAAACAGTGGCAGTAGAATACCGAAGGAACAAAGGAATGAAATTTACAAAAATCGAAGTCCAAAGACAGGGCCAAAACGAGAGCACAGAAAACAATAACGTTAGACACAAAAAACAATGGCGTTAGACAGATACAAAGCACAGAAACAGAAATTACAACATTCAATCAAAGGCACTCACAGTGTGAACTCCAGTGAAACTGAGAGTGACATCAGGAGCTCCGAAAGGGTAAGCATGTCCTGCTCTGTTAAAAGCACCCGTCACACTGCAAGTGGGGAAAGTATGTTTTTGAAGGATCTGTTAGCTAGCTGATTTGTTAATGTCATTTTCTAACCCTTAGACATAACTGATAAAAATCGACGGTACATATTACTTCTCTAACCCTCAAACAGTACCATGGTTAGATTTTGAAATGTTTTTGAAATAACCTTAGTATTCAAACATTGACAAGGACAAATCGGTTCCACAAACATCACTAACGAAGACAAAATTTAAACTAGAGGCTCAGAGACTGAGCCTGTATCGCTCACCTGACAAAATGCTTCTATGCCATGCATGACCAAAAAAGATGTATTTTACCAATAAGTCTAATGTTAAGCTATGTTCTCCATTGGCATTAGTGTTTTTTGTCTGATCCTATTGAAATGAGTAATCTCTTCAAATGACTTTCAATACATCAATCCAATACAGTTTAGTTAAATTTGCTTGAATAGTTTCAGAGAAGATAATGAAAAGTATGTTTTTCACATACCACGCTACAATGTTCAACTATCTTCTGCACTGGAGCCCACGTTTTTTGTCGGTTCGAAATAAAATGAGCAAATTTTGTAAAGTACCTTCCGTACATCATTCCTGTAAAGTTTGGTTGAATTTGCTTCAGCTTTTTCAGAGCAGAAGATGAAAATGTGATTTTTCCCATAGGGTCCTATGTTAAACCATTTTCCATGCTGGCGGCCATGTTTTTAGTCGGATCAGAATGAAATGAGCCATCTTTATTAAGGACTTTAAGTACATTATTCCTGTAAAGTTTGGTACAATTTGCTTCAGCCTTTTCAGAGCAGAGGATGAAAAATAATGTGATTTTTCCCATAGAGTCCAATGTTAAACCTAAGTTCAACGCTGGCGGCCATGTTTTTTATCGGATCGGTACAAAATGAGCAATCTTTGTAAAGGACCTTCAATACATCATTCCTGTAAAGTTTGGTTGAATTTGCTTCAGTTGTTTCAGAGGAGTAGATGAAAATGTGACTTTCCCATAGGGTCCTTTGTTAAACCATGTTCCCTGCTGGCGGCCATTTTTTTCGTCGGATCGGAACGAAATGAGCCATCTTTGTTAAGGACCTTAAGTACATCATTCCTGTAAAGTTTGGTTCAATTTGCTTCAGCCTTTACAGAGCAGAAGATGAAAATGTGATTTTTCCCATAGGGTCCAATTTTCAACCTAAGTTCCGCGCTGGCGGCCATGTTTCTTATCGGATCGGAACGAAATGAGCAATCTTTGTAAAGGACCTTCCATACATCATTCCTGTAAAGTTTGGTTGAATTTGCTTCAGTGTTTTCAGAGGAGAAGATGAATATGTGAAAAGTTTAACGGACGGACGACGGACGCCAAGTGATGGCAATAGCTCACACTGACCCGAATGATGTACGAGATAACACAAAAAACTCAAGCACTTACGCGTGAACTCCCTTAAAACTGAGAGCGACAACAGGTGGTCCGGAAGGGTAAGCATGTCTTGCTCTGTTAACAGCACCCGTCACACTGTGAAGGATTTAATCCGGGAAAATGTAAAAGTAGGTAGTCAAATCCGGGAAGACGTGAATCTAGCTGAAAATGTCCACTTTCATTTGGGATACTGACACGTCATATCTTTCAATGATGCTATGGTGACGGCCATATAATTTCTTGGGGGATGAAATAAACATAGGTTGAACAAATCGCTGACTAAGCAGCTTTTGTCACAGTGTTTGTGTTCTGTTCAAAAAATCATTGAACGAACTACACGCTCGACAGTAACGAATGAACTGTGAAATGTACACTCCATAGGCTGGAGAGGTAGGTATATTGCTTCTAAGAAAGGGAAAGTTCACAACTGGGAAATTAAAATCATCAAGCTTGTCATATAGCTTAGATTTCAAACGTCCATCATCATCGTCAATATACAATAAAAAATCTAGGTACGATGCTGAAGTAGATGTTTCAGATGTTTCTTTAATTTCAAGCTCATGTGGATAGATCTGATGTAAATACTCCTTAAATTTAGAATTATTAAGAGTAAGTCCATCGTCTATGTAGCGGAAGCTGAAATTAAAGGACTGGGCTATATGTTTTTGTTTTCTTTGAATAAGCCCTTGTAAAAACTTGGCCTCGTACGAGTAAATGAAAAGCGGCGCACAGTTTGTTCCGATAGGAATCCCTATTGTCACATTTTGATTACGTCAGTCTCAGTGTACTTCTTGTTTGAATCAGTGTAGTTCTTAACAAAATATGTCTTGTCTTTCCCTATAACTAAATCCGCTTTCTTCGTTTTTTGTGCAGAAACATTGATGTATTAAATCTGCAATTACTGTTTTCAGTTTATTGTGGCAGGGTTGTATAAAGTGTAGAAAAGTCAAAAGTTTGAAAATAGGTGGTCAGAATAACATATGGAAATTACAAAAAACTAATAAATACCTAAATTTGAAAGAATTTTTTTTGTCTGAATCTTTCGTTTCTGATTGTAAAAACA
>MJUU01045298.1:13312-29159 GCA_002080025.1 Modiolus philippinarum
GTTTTTGTCGGTTCGAAATAAAATGAGCAAATTTTGTAAAGTACCTTCCGTACATCATTCCTGTAAAGTTTGGTTCAATTTGCTTCAGCTTTTTCAGAGCCGAAGATGAAAATGTGATTTTTCCCATAAGGTCAAATGTTAAACCTAAGTTCCGCGCTGGCGGCCATGTTTTTTATCGGATCAGAACGAAATGAGCTTTCTTTGTAAAGGACCTTCCATACATCATTCCTGTAAAGTTTGGTTGAATTTGCTTACGTGGTTTCAGAGGAGTAGATGAAAATGTGATTTTTCCATAGGGTCCTATGTTAAACCATGTTCCGTGCTGGCCGCCATGTTTTTCATCGGATTTGAACGAAATGAGCAATTTTTGTAAAGGACCTTCCATACATCATTCCTGTAAAGTTTGGTTGAATTTGCTTCAGTGGTTTCAGAGGAGAAGATGAATATGTGAAAAGTTTGACGGGCGGACGACGGACGACAAGTGATGGCAATAGCTAACACTGACCCTTCGGGTCAGGTGAGCTAATGATGCACGAGATAACACAAAAAACGCAAGCACTTACATGTGAACTCCCTTAAAACTGAGAGCGACAACAGGTGGTCCGGCAGGGTAAGCATGTCCTGCTCTGTTAACAGCACCCGTCACACTGTGAGTGATTTAATCCGGGAAAATTTAAAAGCAGGTAGTCAAATCCGGGAAGACGTGAATCTAGCTGAAAAGGTCCACTTTCATTTGGGATACTGACACGTCATATCTTTCAATGATGCTATGATGACGGCCATATAATTTCTTGAGGGATAAAATTGACATAGGTTGAACAAATCCCTGACTAAGCAGCTTTTGTCACAGTGTTTGTGCTCTGTTCAAAAAATCATTGAACAAACTACACGCTCGACAGTAACGAATGAACTGTGAAATGTACACTCCATAGGCTGGAGAGGTAGGTTTATTGCTTCTAAGAAAGGGAAAGTTCACAACTAGGAAATTAAAATCATCACGCTTGTCATACAGCTTAGATTTCAAACGTCCATCATCGTCAATATACAATAAAAAATCTAGGTACGATGCTGAAGTAGGTGTTTCAGATGTTTCTTTAATTTCAAGCTCATTTGGATAGATCTGATGTAAATACTCCTTAATTTTAGGATTATTAAGAGAAAGTACATCGTCTATGTAGCGGAAGCTGAAATTAAAGGACTGGGCTAAATGTTTTTGTTTTCTTTGAATAAGCCCTTGTAAAAACTTGACCTCGTACGAGTAAAGGAAAAGCGGCCCACAGTTTGTTCCGATAGGAATCCTATTGTCACATTTTGATTACGTCAGTCTCAGTGTACTTCTTGTTTGAATCAGTGTAGTTCTTAACAAAATATGTCTTGTCTTTCCCTATAACTAAATCCGCTTTCTTCGTTTTTTGTGCAGAAACATTGATGTATTAAATCTGCAATTACTGTTTTCAGTTTATTGTGGCAGGGTTGTATAAAGTGTAGAAAAGTCAAAAGTTTGAAAATAGGTGGTCAGAATAACATATGGAAATTACAAAAAACTAATAAATACCTAAATTTGAAAGAATTTTTTTTGTCTGAATCTTTCGTTTCTGATTGTAAAAACAGCATAGAAAGTGGTTATATATTATATTCTACTTTTAGTAATTTCCCGAAACGCTGATTGGTCAAACGACATCACGAACAGACCGTATATATTCCATATGACCGTGACCGTGAAAAATATAGTCGGTGGCAGCCATTACACGACGTCACCATGTAAACATGTAGGATATAAACATTAAACAGTATGTTAGTGATCTAATATGGTATGAACACGGTCAGTTATTTTAATATTGGGGCTTGAGCCCGTATATATAACATAGTACGTCACTTATATATTATCTGACTTTTCTTGTCTGATATCTTTTTATTCTGTCGTAAAGACAACGTAAATGAATGTGGTGACTTTTCCTAACTATTGTCTTTGAATTTGTTGTTGAAAAATTAGTAAAGAAAAAAGATATTTATGTTTTTTTTTTAATTTGAAGTCTGATATCTCTCTGGTTTTCACATTAGTATGAAAAAAGGATATCAATTCAAATATGACATTTGTTGTCTGATAACTTTGGATTTGTGATTGTTAAACCAGTACAGAAAGTGGATATTTATTTGTCCTTTATGCTATCTTCATAGATGCTCGATTCCCTTGTTACTTGGGTATTAATACGACCGGAATTTGTCTATAAACAAACTTCTCAAATACGGAAACTATATTTCCGCAGAGAGCACGATTCTTTTGCTAAATATGAATCGCGTTATAAAGACGTCTGATACCTTTATCCCGTGAAAGATATATCGTACTAAGAAAATTGATGAGCGGTCAATGGTCGTTATAGTAATATCAGAATCTATATCTCCCGGGGCAGGCCGTCATTATCAACACAATATCAGATTTGTTCTCCTAATCTGGTTTATACGGCAATATAAACTAACAGTCTGTCCTTTTACGATGATTATATTGAGACATAGTATTTTCTTATGGAATTGTTTTGGCTTTATTACATTCAACACTATACCAATGTTTACGAACATAGGAAATCGACTGCCAATAAACAAAATTAATGCATAATATTCTGATGAAACGACGTAACTATTTCCAAAGCTAAAAAATCACTGTTAAGGATTACTCTGATTTAATATTTAACTCTGAAATATAGAAGAAAGCAAGAAAACACTTTTGAAAATAGGGAAAAACACATATAAAGCAAAAGCACACAATGCAGATTTGTAATACATATAATATTTAAGGCAGAACAAAAACTATAAACTCAATGGTTCGATGGAGTGAACCCCTAAAGTTTAAACTTAAAATAATTGATGTTAGCTGTATCTGAAGGAAAGCGACCTTCCTTTGTTTTGATTTGTTTTTTTTTTTTTTTTTTGNATGTTTGTAAAGTGTTTTAATTTAAAGACTATTTGCAGAATAAATCTAGTATATTGTCCTTCTAAGATTATTCTTAGATCCTTGGAATCATTTGACCTTTTGTAACTTTTTTTATGGAAAACTGGGCAAGTACTTTTATTCGTTGACATCAATTTTTGTGGTTATCATATATATATCACTTGGTACCTAAATTCGTCGTTTCGAATGCTTTGCATAAAAAGTCTCTGCATTTCGTTCGGAACTTAATTTCATGGTTTTAGCGAACAACGTAATCTAAGAAAATTGGAACCTCACGAGCAAAAGTACATTCACAGTAGTTGTAAATAATAATAAAATATCGAAGTTACTTTTGAATTTTCTTTCTGCATATGTGCATTTCCATAACTTATGTCTCTTCAGTGCAGATCAAATTAAAACATTTGGAAATCCTTAAACCGAAATATGTGTAAAACCTGAAAGAGAACAAATTCCAATAGGATTCTAAAAAGTAAATTGTTCAAATTTTAAGTCCATTTGCAGCATCAATCTTAGTTTATTCTATTTTTTCTCTTTAAGATTATTTACCACTATAGTTCTAGTTGTAGGAAAACTTACCAACATATATCATAAAATGAATCATAACTCTAGACAGGAAATTAACTGTCTGTCAATGATAAATAAATGAGATGTCGAAATCAACGTTTCCCCTAAAGAAGCTTGCTTTGTCAATATCATATTACTCTTATGACCTCTTTGGCATTTGTCCTTGTTTTAGCAACGTAAATAATCAGTCGGTCTTGTTAATGTAAACTGAACCAGGTCGAGGATATTTGTTAAACATTTGTTTTAAACAATAAAGGAAGTAAAAAAGTCATCGATTTTGAATGAAGAGAATATGTTTGGTGTTATGCATGGGATTTCAGATTTAAAAAAAAACCTCGATAATTGAAATTGGACATGATCTTTATTTAAGGGGGTTCGCTACTCCATTTGAAAATAAATAGGATTTCAAATAAACATGATTTAATGTTAGAAAATTAAAAAAGAAACAATTTAAGTGAAAAAAATTGATAGGTTGATGATCTAGTTTTTGAGTTTTAAGTGATTGAAAATTTTGCGGGAACCGAACTCCTCTCATTTTTCATAGGATTAACATTAACAAGGTTTGACCATGAATGAAAGTGACAGAATAAATAGAATCAAATGAAATTTTCACAGAATGCTCACAAAGATGTATAAAATGAAATTATGGAAAAAAATAAGGGGGTCAATGGGCAAAAAATTATAATGCTTTTAAATGGATAAAACCCGAGGATTCCGAAAATCTGACAGAAATCGCAAAACATGAGGAGCTAACCTCCTTAAGTCAGGTAAATAATAAAGTGAAAAAAATAAGTGTAACAACAGCAGTAGAATACCAAAGGAACAAACAACAATATCAGCGATCTTCCATTGTTACCTTCTGCTATGTATTTGTAAAAACTTTGTCTAATGTGCATTTCTCCATCTTCTGTCATTGTTTATTGTTATTTGCAAATCTAAAGTCAAGAAATATAGAAAAAAGGAGAACAAAACAAAGACGAGAAACATCAACCAAAACATTTAAAACTTAAATAGTTACAGTGTGACTTCAATAAAAAACGAGATTAGAATGTCTTGCTTCGTATACCTCACCAGTCATATAGTCAGTGAGTCAATCCAGGGTAGAATCAAACCGAGAGTGGCATTATCTGCTCCCTTTACGTCATTAGTAACATTATCTAGGTCAAACCAGGATTAAGTCATACCCGGAGTGGCAGCTCCTCCGTATACGTCTTCTGTCACATTGTCAGCGAGTCAATCCAGGGTAAAGTCAAACTGGGAGTTGCATTATCTGCTCCGTAAACGTCACCCGTTATATAGTTAGTGAGTCAATGTAGGGTCAAGTCAAACCGACAGTGGCACCGTCACCCGTCATATAGTCAGTGAGTCAAATTAGGGTACAGTCAAACCAAGAGTGGCATTTACTGCTCCGTAAATGTCAACCGCCATATAGTCAGTGAGTCAATCCAAGGTAGATCAAACCGAGAGTGGAATCAGCTTCTCCGTATACGTCACCCGTCACATTGTTAGTAAGTCAATCCAGGGTTAAGTCAAACCGAGTGGCATTATCTGCTCCGTATACGTCAATCACACTGTCAGTGAGTCAATCCAGGGTAAAGTCAAACCGAGAGTGGCATTATCTGCTCCGTATACGTCAATCACACTGTCAGTGAGTCAATCCAGGGTAAAGTCAAACCGAGAGTGTCATTAGCTGTTCCGTGTACGTCACCCATCACATTGTCCGTGAGTCAATTCAAGGTAAAGTCACACCGAGAGAATAAAGGCGAGACAATGTCCCTACAAACACATGGTATTATCAAGTACTGGAACAACGTTTTTATTGTTGGTCTTCATCTTGTGTTTATGTTCTGGAATTCTCATGCGTATTGTGGACACTCATTGAAATTTTCAGTCGTTCTAGGTGTTTCTTGTTGTCTTTTTCCATCTTAAAAAGAATAATCATACTGACATTGAACTGCCCGAAATCATTGAATATATGTTATACTAATCTCGCACTATATTGTTGAAAAATGGGTAAATAAACTGTCATTCATCACTTCTGTCAATAAATCAGTCGGATGTTAGTTTATAAAATAAAATGACACAAAACAACTCTGTCTACAAATAAGTCACCTCTTCTATCAAACTGACAAGTATTACTTTATCTTATTGTTATAAATGATTTGTGAAAAACATACAATTATTTTAATCTGTACTGGCTTAATGACGTTTTTTGTCGGGATTAGGTATTAGTAATTTCATGAAATTATTCAATGAAAGTGTAGCAATGATGTTAAAATGAAAAGGAATGATGTAAAACAAACAGTCTGCAATGTACTTTTCAGTGACTGCTTATAGAATTGCTTTCGTTTGTTTTCTTGGAAACAAAATTCGGTAAAAGTCATCCAAGTTGATGGGTACGTTGATGTAAGTGGCGTTTGCTTTCTTTGTTAATCTTTAACAAAATTCGATAGCAACCTTCATAGTAGGTGGGTACGGTGATGTAGGTTGCAAAAATATGATATACTAGCTATGTATTATACTCGCAAAAGTTTAAGAAGTGTACGGTATTTTTACATATTTGTGCAGCATTTGTGCACAATTATCAAAGTGAAGGAGACCTAGGACCAAAATGCCAAAATTACGCAGATGCATTTTCCCTATTTTTGTGTTCTCTAATGATGCCAAATATTATTTTGGTTTTTTTTTCTAACAAATGCAGTTTAATTTTAATCCTATGTACGCATGTTCTCGTATTATATTATATTTATGTATAATGGAGAGGACTTCATACGTTGGTAAAACTTGTGTCTAATCCTATTTGTTTATTTGACAAAATAAATATGTTTAAATCAAAATCAAACCAAAATGCTGAGCTAGCTTTTATAGGTCTTCAAAATAGGTTGCATTTTCGCTGGCTTTGTCTTTCTTTCTTTGTTTACATGCGTTTTGACAATATATATATATCATGATAGGGAGAGGTTTTTTTACCAGTCGAGGGATGAAATATTTTCCGAGTCGACCGAAAAATATAAATCTTTACACTGGAATTATGAATACTAATCGCTACCAACCGCCATGATGATATAACTATTTTATAATCCGATCATCTCTTCTGTTTTAAAGATAAAACTTGTCATGTCATTTGATTCTTATTTTCATACCTTTTCTCTGCAAATGATTCTTTCAGGAATATTTCTTTATTTTTAATGTCTTTATAATTCATTATCATTTCTGGCAGTACCCGTGCGTATTGTGTTCATGTTTTATGTACTTCATTGTAAGGGTACTCGTCTTGATAAGCTGGACTTTTTCTAGTTTGATTTTTACTATGAGTCTTTTTGTGTATTTATTTTTTAGCCATTCACCACAAATAGGGGAGGGTTTGGATCCACGAAAACGAGTTTTTTGCGCCTGTCCCAAGTCAGGTGGCTTGTCCTTGTCTTCTCATAAAATTTGAGTTTCTTGACATTCGGGTTATTGGATATGGTTTGTTTCCATTGATTTATTCACTTTATTACCTTTTCTGGGGACCATTTAGGGCTTGCTATATGGTGTGAGGTTATTATGCACTGTGTTGAAGACCGTACTGTGACTCCTAGATGCTTTGTTTTGGGTCGTTTTAACCCGGATATTGGATGTTGTCGCCTTGACATTTACCCCATTTCCTTTCTTTTTCATATTTTAAGTTAGGATGCAATGTTGATTTGTAATAAAACAACGACATTGGAGTACCAAATCATCACAGAACTCGTTAGTTACAAATATGGAAGTCTAGAAATATGACAGAAACGAGAAAGCAGAAAAACAAAGATATGCAACAGTCACAAAAAAACTAAAATAAATACAATTAAACCTGTCTTATGTAACCTTCCTTCCAAGGGAACCTCAAGATAGGGTCACATAAGACAGGAGGTCTTTTAATACTGGTTCAATTTACAAAGAAAGCACTTATTTTACGGTAATGTTTTACATTAAAGTAAAAAATACTTAAACTCGCCTAACAAACTTATTAAACCTTTAAATCGTCTAATTCATAAGGGTTATAATTACGGTATTGTCGTCAAGTCATTACGTATGGCCTTCTTTGGTATTAACATTGATTTTTTGTAGGGTCTTTGCAATTTAACTAAACACATTCTAAATTTCTAAAATATGTATTGCATGGACACGGGTTATGTATTCCGGTATATACATGAAATCACTAAACTCCTCACAGGAAGGGATTTTGGTGGAAGCTGTATACTGAGGGTACATAACTTACTTTGTCAGTTGGTGATGGGTCTGGAGCTGGCATGTCAGTTAACTGTTAGTAGTCTCTTGTGATTTCATGTTTTTGTCTGTATATTTAGTTCTTTCAGTTTCATTTTTCACAATTGACTCAGTCCTGTTGCTAACTGGATTTTACTGTTGTTACGATTGTTTTTTTATTTATCACATTGGCTGTAGGGGGAAGGTTTGGATCCAATAAAACTAGTTTAACCCCGCCGCAGCATGTTTGCGCCTGTCCTAAGTCAGGAATTTATTAAGCCTTTTGTGTGTCTTGTCCTTTTTTAGTTAGTTTTCTTTATGTCTATAGGAGTCTAGGATGATGTTTATTTCGCTGGACTTGATTGCTCTTTATTCAGGGGCCGACTCCGACCTGCCGTTGGGTGTGGGGTTTTCTCACCATTCATTGAATATCTTATGGTGGCTTTGAGTTGTTATTACTCCCCTTTGGGTCGTTGTCTCTTTGACACATTCCCCGTTTCCCTTCTTTTTTCTACTATGAGGGTATATTAAAATTAGGGTCATATAAGACAGGTTTTTGGTTAATAGAGGTGGTCGGTAAGGCAGGTTTGGCTGTACATGTACAAGATTCAAACATATAGAGTTCATACTATAAATGCCGTAGTTCTTAATTTTAATTTTCATGCTTTGAGGCTTCCCATGTCCCTTTTTCCGTATTCTCGCTTCACAAAAGCTTTTCAAAAATTTACTTTGGTACTGTTTGAGTGTTATATAGATAAAACGCCAAACGGATTTTAATTGATTTGGCAAAGGGCTATAATTAAAAATCACAGTAACCAATCAGCTAATTGTGCACACAATGTTGCAAAAATATGCGGAATATCGTACATTTCTAAAACTTTTGCGAGTATTATACATTGTCTGATAAGTTAGTATATTATATTTTTGCCACTTACATCGTATCAAACCACAAGGGTGGCTGTTACCGAATTTTGCTTCCAGAAGATTACCAAAGAAAGAAAACGTATGCACTCTTGACTAATAAATAGTCGGTAAAAAGTACAACGAACTTGGTAAAAACAGTACATATCAGACTGTTTTCTTACATTGTTATTTCTCATTTTAACATCACTGTTTCACTTTCATTGATAAAACAAATTAGCTACCAATTACTAGTAGATCTTTTAAAACAAGCTATGCCTCACAAATTGTGAGCGGATGTTGTTTTCCGTGCAGTACTTCTTACCCTTCCGTAGCACCTGATGTTATTTCGGTATTTATTGGAGTTCGGAATGTCTTGTTTTAATTCAGTGCTTTGTAGCTTTCACGTTGCTAAGCTTTTGTTTTTATTCTCGTTTTTCATGTCTCTGAAATTTTATTTATTATGTAATACCAACACATCATGTTACTATTGCACACTACTGCCGTTGTTTAAAGAATAAGGCACCTGAAATGAAAACTCCGACTTAAACCAGTAGTGCCAACAGCTGCTCTTCGATGGTAAACTGTGCTATTTAAAATGTTAAAGTGAAAAAAGATCTAAATAAATTTGTCAAGGAGATGGAGAGGTCAAGAAATTAAAGAACGTTTTGGCAGTTATCATAAAAAAGATGAAATCCAAACTAAAAAAAACGTAGGTATGAAAAATAAAAAAAAACTTAGCTAGCAGCATAAAAATGTCAAGAACTTCTTGAAAAAATGATTATCTTTAATACTTTTATGATGAGGATTGCATCATGAAAACCGAAGTGTACATAAAAGTGTTGAATATGCTTCCATTGTTATGAGAAATGTTGATGTATTTTTTAAGGAGCAATTACATGTATTTTATGAATCATGATATAAAATCTTAAGTGTATATTTCTCTTTTTTCTTGAATTATGCATTCTTAATCATTTTTATAGCTCTTTATTGGATGATAAACAAATACCGAAGTTAGATCAGTTGACAGCGAGATTTCACGATTAAAAACCAAATATCGAAGTTGCAATGCATTTTCTTTTTCGGAAGATGGCCGAAAATTTATGTAACCTCAATGCCCCAAAAAATAAAACCATTTGCCAGATGTCAAATATATTTTATATAGAAAAGAATAAAAAACCGGAAGAACCCAACCGTGAACCCAATATAATCTAATGACAGAGGTTTGTATAATGTAGTTACTCGTATATTTGTAAAAGTTTCGAAATTTTTTAAATTTGAATTCTTCAGACAATGAATTTGGGGGGCAAGTATCGGAGTACTGGACTTGATATGTCCTTGAATGCTAAAAGTCCCATAGAATTAGCATCGACCGTGTGAATACAAGTATAATACAAAATGTTTTGTGTGAAAATAATAAATAATGACTTCTGGGCCTATAACGTCTTCCTTTTATTTTACTATTAGTATTTAATAATTTTTATTTATTTTTTTATTTATAGATTTTTTATGTCATAATTTCGTTAATGACAAACTACTGGGTTCCCATGTTTTTTTCGTTGTGTGACACCGAGATTTACGATAAAATTGCAATTTGAAAACGTTTCCCACCGCAATATGACGTTGCAGAATTATGACGTCCAAATTTTTGGCTTGATACGTCAGATATTTTCGTTGAAAATGCAACTTCCGGGTATAAATTATGTACCCGGAAGTTCTGAAATTTAACATGACTTACAGACCCTATATTAGTATTGAAAAAGTATAACAGACATCTTTCGACTTTTTGTTTTCTAAATGTTTATATTTGATGTGCATTGAATATCTTAAAGGTTCGAAGTAAAAATTCAAATTAACGTCGACCACTGTATTTTGGTAACAAACAACGTTTCCTTTTTATTACATTCCAGTTGTCCGTTCATATGTACGAACAGAAATAATGAAGTGATGCAAGATTGAACACGGGATATTCAAAAGCAGTCAAAAATAAACGTATCTAATGTCAAAATTAATTAACTAATCACCGGGCAAATCAACGTTATATCTCTTTCCTTGTGTAATTACCTTCATTTTCTATGACCTCTCCATCATGTGCCCTAGCTTGGTCTTTTAATAAAAAAAGCCTCTTTGCTCTTTTCGTCACGCTCGAGCCAATAATTGGATTCCAATTGAAATCAATTCAGTTGTCAACACATAAGTATTTTGCAGAAAATGGGAAAAAAGCAAATATAAGTAAAACAAAACTATCGAAAAACTCAAATTTATATCCATGGCGATATTTTTCTGGCCTAAGACTACAAGATTTTGTTACACTTTACTTATATAGTCAGTCCATATACAGGACCGGAAATCAATGAGTTTTGTAAAACCCAAGGCAGGAAATTAGCTGATTGTCAATAAAAAAGCAATAAAAAGTTATCAGCATAGATCAGTCCAACTAGTATTGTCAATATCATATCACTTTATAACCTCTTCATTATTTGTCCGCGTTCTATCAATATTAACAAATAATAATCTTAATATTTCGTCACTCTAAAGCCATCACTTTAATTGAAACTGACCTCATGGACACCCATTCCGTAAGTCTTCCTGTTTAGCACTTCTTGTTTGAAAGAGTGTGCTTATCAAAAACCTTTTTTTTTCTTCTTCAGCACTCAAAAGATACATCTGACATCTCGGTTTATACTAGATAAACATTGCTCTTATAAGGAGCTTCGTTTGAGTTTTAGTAGTAATTATGGAGGAACTTGCAAGCAACCGCTGTTTATAACCAATATAACATATTCATACTTCTCAAGTAATTGAACGATTGTCCATTTTCGTACCTTGTAAAGTGTTGCAAATCATCACAGACAGGGGAGACAAAATAAACAATAAAGGTATATTGAGTTAATGCAACTGAGATAAAGTCTCCATAAATACATAGTAAAACTAAGCTATGGAACAATGCTTTAATTATTGATTTAATCTTGAAGTCACCATAAGACCTTCAACAATGAGCTTTCCTCATACCCAATAGTAAGTTAAAGACAGCCCCTAGCACCGGTTTGAGTGCAATGCCAGCAATGCTATATCTATGTTTTTCCCGTTGATACATAGATGCAGGATCGTCAACAAACATAAACTTTACTGGCAGTGATCTAACAATCGTTGTCATCCATTGCCCGACAGAAAATACGATCATAATATTTAAATAACCACATGATACGCGTCGAACAATAGTAAGAAAGCTCATGACACGCAAGCACATAACACAGGTGACCAGAATAACAATTGAAAATTATAAAAGAAAAAATAACACAAAATTTTAAAGTATGATATAGCATCCATATGAGGATTTCTCTCAAGAACATGTGCATCATAACTGAAATGTATATGCAATTTTTGCGCCTGTCCCAAGTCAGGAATATGTTGGTCATTGGCTTGTCCTTGTCTTCTTATAAAATTTTAGTTTCTTGATATTTGGGTTATTGGATGTGGTTTTTCTATTAATTTATTCACTTTTTTACCTTTTTGGGGCCATTTAGGGCTTGCTGTATGGTATGAGGTTCCTCACTGTGTTGAAGACCGTACGGTGATCCCTAGATGCTTTGTTTTGTTATAACCTGGATATGGGATGCTGTCTCCTTGACGTTTACCCCATTTCCTTTCTTTTTCATATAGAGCATACATCTCTCTCATTTGGCATTTTCCTGCGAACTCCATACTGTAGGACAGACAGTTTATATTAACAATGAAGGGATAGTGAGTAAATACAAATGAGTCAAAGTCTCTACAAATACATTGTAAAACAAAGGAATGGAACAACGCTTTTATTGTTGATCTTGATCTTGAGGTCACCATGAGGCCTTCAGCAATTAGCATTACTCAAAGATTTGTCGGTGTGTTCACGTAGCAAAATAAATCCGGCTCTCAAAGTTGTACTAGGGCGTCTTGAAATAAATTTTGGGTATGAGTGTTTGCTCATTCATAAAAGCCTAGTGGTAAGATGAAGATCAACAATAAAACCGCTTTTCCATTTGCTCTGAATCTTGCGATACATTTTTATTAGTGCATTTTTTTAATTTTGACATTGATTTAGAACTAAATAAGATTTCCTAGTGGCTGTTCAAAGTCCTAAAGCCCCAAGTTCCTCTTGTTGTTAATCATAGTCCATTGTCTTTAATGTCCTAAACAATAACAATGAGATGAGTTGGAGTAAAGGCATATGAGACAAAGTCTCCACAAATAGATGGTATAATCAAGCAATTGAACAACGCTTTTCTTGTTTTCTTCATTTTGTGTTCATGTTCTGGAATTATCTGGCGTATTGATGACCCTCATTGAAATTTTCAGTCGTTGAAATTGGTTATTGTTGTCTTTTCTTTTCTTTTTTTTTAAAGATTCTGACATTGAACTGCTTGAAATCTTTGAAAAGATATACAGATTTCTATATTTGCCTAGTCATCATCTCGAGACTCCCATATCGGCACGAGACGAAGTCGAGGGATGATAACGGGAATGCCAATGTATTAAAATATTACTTAATTGAATATCACTTATTATTTTTACTATGTATGTAATAAATGATACTATCCTCGGAAAATATTATCGCAAAATGGGTTAATAAACGATTATTTATAACTTCTGTCAATTAATCAGTCAAGTATAAGTTTATCAAATCAAGTGACACAAAACAACTCTGTCTACAAATAAGTCACCTCTTCTATCAAACTGACAAGTATTACTTTATCTTATTGTGTATGACCAATAGGAACAAATGATTTGCGAAAAACATACAATTATTTAATTCTGTACTGGTTTAATGACGTTTGTTGTAGGGATCAGCTATTGTTAATTGAATGAAATTATAGCGTACTTTTTTTCACCACAGAGAAATGTAGCAAAGATGTTAAAATGAAAAAGACCGATTTACAAAAACTGTCTGAAATTTTTGGTTTTTATTGTTGCTCAAGCTCATTGAATTTTCTGACCACTAGAAATACGGGACTTTCGAGATAGAAACTTTCGTGTAATTGAAGGCGGAAACGATCTCCTCAAATACCAGTAAGACGGAGTGACTTGATTCTTAATCTATTGAAATAGATATATACCACATAAAAAACAAAATATTTATGAAATTGAAGCATACACTTATACTTGTTCGTACATGACAAGTCTGTGACTAAATTTTAATCGACAAAAATAATTAACCTGAAGCGTTACAACAGTTTGAATATAAACCACCCTTAGCTCAACAGTGCTCCTTAATTAGTGATTCCCTCTCTGTATTGATTTTTTTTTGTATAGTATCAAAAATGTATTCCGGTTTGAATACGACTCAGAAGTCCCGTATTGTATTGACTGTTTTTCTAATGTTACGACTTCATTGTTTACTTTAAGTAAGCATTATAACATAGCGAAAGGAAGTTACTGTATCATATATAAAGGGCATGTCCTTTACTTGACCAAAATGCCGATCCTGCTTATAGAGTATAGTGAATTTGATTATGTTTCTTTGTATGAATATGGACCTCATATATCATAGAACGGAGTAGTGATATGAATATACATGACAGGGGTGAAATATATTTTCTCTAATTTCTAGCAGATTTAACCAACGCTTGGCCGGTGTGATAAAAATATTTCTCGTCTCTAGTGAGAGAACAACTCGCGTGAAATTTCCCGCCAAATCTTTTCGGAACATAATCCTTGGTTTTTACATTATGTCATTAGAGAAACATTTTCTACAACTTAAACATGTTAATTATGAAATTTCTCACATCTTGTTAAATAAATTTTCAAATGTTTAAAAACTCGGCAAGCCTCGTTTTCAAACATTTGCAAAATTTATTTAACTCGATGTGAGAAATTTCATAATCAACTTAGTTCTCGTTGTAGAAATTATATTTCTCTAGCCGACAGGAAAATTTAAACAAAACAAAAATTGTTTTTATGAATACCCTTTCTTATCATGATAACTATTTTACCAACCGAGTATCTTAATTTCAAGCCAGAATAGATTTTGGTATTCCATTTGTTTTTATTATTTCCCATGTTTTATACTTGGCTTCCTCAAATCCTCTGAAATGTTGCTTATCTTTATTTCCTTTATTACTTGTCGGCTTCCTCAAATCCTCTGGAATATTGCTTATCTTTATTTTCTTTATTACATGTCGGCTTCCTCAAATTATCTGTAATATTGCTTATCTTTATTTTCTTTATTACTTGTTGGCTTCCTCAAATTATCTGGAATATTGCATATCTTTATTTTCTTTATTACTTGTTGGCTTCCTCAAATTATCTGGAATATTTCATATCTTTATTTTCTTTATTACTTGTTGACTTCCTCAAATCCCCTGGAATATTGCTTATCTTTATTTTCTTTATTACTTGTCGGTTTCCTCAAATCATCTGGAATATTGCTTATCTTTATTTTCTTTATTAATGTCGGCTTCTTCAAATCATCTGGAATATTGCTTATCTTTATTTTATTTATTACATGTCGGCTTCCTCAAATCCTCTGCTGTACTGCTTATCTTTATTTATTTTATTTTATTTTATTTATTTTTATTTTTTTTTGTTACTCGTAATCATTTCTATCTGATCACTTCTTACTTAGGATGGACTGTTGATTTGCAATACAGTACAAAAGAACGTTAGTTTACGTTACAAAAATCCAAATATCGAGAGATGGCATAAACGTTAACGTAAACGAAAGTACAGCATTACAAGACAAAAACAGAAAACAAACATCCATCACACCCATAAAAACAAAGAATGACTTCGGTTGTTCCGCAATCGAAAAAAACTGCGTAATTTTCAATGACGCAGAGACAATCATGGGAATGCATTTGATAAGAAACTCTAGAGGGTAAGAAAGTAAACAACGTTTGGTGGATATCATGAGAAAAAATATATATCCGAAATGCATTTATCTGCAAAGGCAAAGTGTAAAACAACAAAATAAATCGCTAGCATCATAAAAATGTCAGGAATTTCTAAAAAAAAAAACAAAAAACAAAAAAAAAAAAACAGTAGCTAGCAAAAAATCAGAATACAGCATATCAATATCATGATGAATGCTACATCAGTATTGAGTTCTACGAAAAATGTGACAAATATTTTTTATCGTTTAAGCCGATTCTATTTGGAATATTATAATATCTAAATTTTTTAAAATTTTGTTGAAAACTAAGGAATATCTCCCTCATGCAAAGCTCTGTC